>JXCC01000158.1:0-15537 GCA_000817285.1 Curvularia papendorfii
TCTCGTACGGTTAATAAGAAAAGACGCCAAGTTCGAATGGGGCCAAGACCAAGAGCTAAGCTTCGCCGCCCTCAAAGAAGCTTTCCTCTCCGACGAAGGTACTAGCTGCCTTTGACCTAGACAGGCGGATAGTAGTAGAATGTGACTCATCCGGACGAGCAATGGGTGCTGTACTCCTACAAGAAGACGACAAAGGTATCCTACGTACGATAGCTTACTTCTCTCAAAAGCTACTAGTGCACGAAGTAAATTACCCAATTCACGATACAAGAGCTACTAGCGGTGATCTGCTGCTTAAAAGAGTAGGATACTAAATTACGAGGCGTACGAGAATTCGAGGTAGTCATAGACCATAAGAATCTCGAATACTTTACCTATAAGTAAAAACTCTCTAAACGACACGTACGATGGAACTTGGAACTAGCCCACTTCCCAAATATGAAACTCCGCTACCGCCCTAGCAAGGAAAACGTACGGGCGGACGCTCTGTCTAGACGAGACTAGGATATGCAGAAGAACGACCTAGACGAGCATTTATTATCGAGGGAATTTACCATGCTAGTGCCAGCCCAGGCCTAGGAGAATATTGCGATTATGCCTATACGAGACACCACCACTCAGAGGGATATCTCGCCCCTAGTGTCTACTACGCTGCCGCGACCACCACACTTTCCTACGCTCGTACAAGAACATTGGGATAATGCCACGCAAGAAGACTCCCTATACCAAGAAGTGACCGTAGCTGTACGGGAAGGAAAACGATCTCTCCTAAGCTCCCGTAAGATCGCTATCTCCTTAGGCGACTATACGATTAACGCTAAAGACAAGTTATATTGGCGTAATAGAGTATGGGTACCCGAATACGAACCACTCCGGACGGGAGTCATCCAAACTGCGCACCTGTCTCTGCTAACAGGACACCCCAGACGAGAAGAAACATATAGGATCATCGCAAGAGAATAGTATTGGCCAAACATGAGCACTGATGTACGCCGTTACGTACGGAACTGCGAGCTATGCAGAAAAAGCACCCCCTAGAGGGACGGGAAACATAGGTACTTAAAACCATTACCTATACCTAGTCGTACGTGGCAACATCTAACAGTCGACTTTATTACGGGTTTACCCAGCTCCCAAGGAAAAACCAACCTTATAGTAGTAAAGGATAGACTAGGCAAAGGCGTCGTACTAATCCCTATGGGCAAGATTAAAACAGTAGACGTCGCCTAGGCCTTCGTACAAGAAGTCTACCGTCACCATAGCCTCCCACAATCCATTACGTCCGACCGCGGACCTCAGTTCGCAAGCTCTCTTTGGAAGCAAGTCTGCCAGCTACTCGGTGTCCAAAGGAATCTCTCAACAGCCTACCACCCACAAACGGACGGAACAACAGAGCGCGCTAATAGCGATATAGAGGCAGTCGTACGGATCTTCTATAACCATAATCAAGACAACTAGGCACAACTCTACCCTCTTCTAGAGCTCATGCTTAACTCCCGTACGAACACAACAATAGGAGTTTCACCCTTTTTCCTCCACCACAGTTACCACAATACTCCTTTTCCCTAGCCCCAAATGGTCACGCAAGCCGACGAAGTGGGAGAAGCTACAAAGGATATCGTCCAGACAATTAGCGACGCCGCCAATTGGGCTATATCTGCCATGACGTACGCCCAACAAGAACAAGAACGACAAGCTAACAAGTCCCGCAGACCGGCGCCCACCTATTATATAGGAGACTGGGTATGGCTAGACTTACGCGACGTACGTACAACTAGAAGTAGTAAGAAACTTAATTAGAAAAGCGCCAAGTTCCAGGTTGCTCACGTACGAGATCCCTACTAGGTGGAGTTAGCCGTACCATGGGAAACGAAAACTTACTATATAGACAAGCTTCGTCCAGTGGCCGACGACCCATTCCCTTCACAATAGATGGACGACACCAGCCCAGCTGCCATCGTCGTACGAGATAACGATAACGACGAAGAACACTTAGAGTGGATAGTACGAGACATCACGAACGAGAGAATAAGACACAAGTAAATAGAATATCTTGTCTATTGGGCGGGCTACGACGAGCCCACATAGGAGCCCGCCGCCCACCTCACTAACACTACGGCCCTATAGTCATGGTTGTCCCACACCCAACCCGGACGACAACCTAACGGACGACTTAGAAGAAACTGGCGGAGGCGAGTCCACCTACTCCAGGAGCAAGGGGTTCTCAGCACCACCCGCAGCCGGACGACCACGCTGGCTGCCACTGCTAGGACCGCCAGGGAGCCTCTTGCGCCTACCTCCCGTACGAGGGACTGCCTGCTGGGCGACACTACAACGAGCCCCATGATCTTGCCAGACGCAGTTAGAGCAGGCCCCGCCCCACTCACTAGCGATAGACACGCAGCCAGCGAATGCCGTAAACTCCTTCTCGCCTCACAGGACAGCAGCGCAATTGTTCGTACAAAAAGCCGCGTTGAGAGCGCCGCGGCTATACACAACAAAGGCCTTAAGGTAGGACGGACGGCTAGTGAGAATCTACCAAGCAGTAATAGTCGTACGTGCGATCACAGGCGAGTAGTCGCAAGGGCCCGGACCGAAGACGGCATCGTACGGACTATTGCCGCGAGGGCGATAGAAGTAGTTAAACATACGGCGAATATCCTCCTACATAAGTTAACACTAGCCGTATAAGAAGTTAGGAAAGTATTACGTACGGGGGCGACCGCGTAAATACGGCGCAGCTCATCTGCAACGCGCTGATCGAAGACAAACCAGACACGATACTCGTTCAAGTCGACAGCGCCCGGCATGTTAAGATTTGGTAGCACAGCGCCTGGCGTCGTACGAGTTAGAGCCTGGTGGGCAGCGTCGAAGATTTGGTTGGCCACGTTGTTGATGGTGTCATTAGGGCCACCGCCAGTGCAAAACTGCAAACTATTGGTGCTTGCGTTGGCCCAGATACCGCGAGGGGGTGGTTGCGCCTTAGGTGGCATCGTACGGATGTAGTTAGAAAGAAAAGAAGAAATTGGTGTAGTAGTAGAGTTGAATTGGATTAGCACAAAAGAAGAAAAAGCTGGAGGAGAGAGACAGCAGCTCTATATATCGTACGGAGGGAGCGTTTATTCTCGTGGAAATCCCCCTTCACCAGAGCAAACAGACGCCGCTGCTCTACCGCAAGTTAGGCAGCCGCCTACTTCTACGAAAATAAACAAACTCAAACATGTCCGTACGGGTAGAGGAGGGGAGTATTGTAAAGGGCTGCGCCCGTGATCTCTACTAAGGGTATCACGTGATCAGAAGCGAGCAGGTATAAGACGAGGCTGTACCTAGTTATCTTCTCCTTTCCTCATCTTTTAGCTTCTGTACGATAGGTAGAAGCATACTCGTTCGCCAGGCCTCTCCGCCCATAACAAATTATATAAAAAGCTCCATCGAAACGCTATTAAAATAGCGACGCGGGAAGGCTGTATTAACTATAATAAAGTTGAATTCCTTAATAGGCTACATCGCGTACGGTAATAAGCCTTCAAACAATCGACAATCCGTATAGCCTAGGAGCTGGCAGGAATCTAGCCCTAGGACCCAGAGAGAGTGCTATACAAGGTCCATCACCCTCCTCGAGATAAAACACCTCCATAAAGCTCAATTATCTCAACACCTACGCTAATAATACCTAGAACATTTATCGAGTTTATAATTAAGACGAGAGAATAGTATAAGAATAGTATAATTATAATTAAGCGTGTTTTAAAACTTATAAAGGCTTCTATTATTAGTGGGCACGCGCAGGCCCTAGTAGAGTAAGAACTGTTAATAATAATAGCAGCTACGCGCGCACGTGTAGCTCGTCAAACTCCATTAACAAGGCAAGTATAGAAGGGAGGGATCTTAACTGCGCGAGAAGCGCGATCAAAAGTAGACTAAAGGGCGAAAGCTAAGGCGTTAAAGGCGTTTAAAGCAGCTTAGCGATTAGCTAGGAAGAATACTATAGATCGAACTAAATCTCAATCGTCGCGCGCAGGGCCCTCTCAGCCCTCACAGACAATATTCTATAACTACACCTATAAGAGTTTTAAATTATAGATATTATATCTTACAAGATTGTTAAATAAATTATTCCTAGGTGCTATTGTTTTGTAAATTTTATATTGAGCTAGGGATTTGCGTTGAGCTGTACAGGACTAAGTGGGACACTTAGTACTGCTGCATTGGGCCTAGTCCCATGCAGTGGGACGAGTATTCTAGAGCCTCCTAACTACTCAAAACGGCGGCACATTCGCCGCGGGGGGAACATGTCTATGCTGTATAACTACACGAAGCACTACTGTCCGTTTGCATGACAACAAGCCGGACATTTCTCCCATGACAGGTATGTAATACACTTACGCTTGCCTCCGTCCAAAAGGCCGAGCCGCGATACAAGAACCGAGGGTGTACACATGCATGCGGAATTGATCCGTTGCATTGCATGCATGTGCTTATTTGAAAGCTACGCCCTACCTCTTCTGACTCTCCGAAATCCCCACTGACTCCCACAAAATAGACAGTGACAGAGAGAACGAGCACAATCCCAAGGAAGAAGACAAGGAAGAAGAACAGCCGCAACATGCAAATCATTATCATTGGCGCAGGCCTCGCGGGGCTCTCAACCGCACTGGCTCTCACGCACTCATTCTCGCGCACCAGCTCTCGGCACCGTATCCTCCTTCTTGAATCAGCACCTCGCCTCGCCGAAGTTGGAGCCGGCATACAGCTAACGCCTGTGGCCACACGTTTCTTCCTGCGATGTGGGCTAGGTCCAGCGCTGCTTGCTGCTTCTGCAGTGCCGTCGTCCTGGTACCTTAGGCGCGGAAGAGATGGCGATGTACTGAACCGAGTGCCAATGGATCGATTTGAGGAATGGTACGGAGCGCCGTATGTGGTTGTGCACAGGGCAGACCTGCACAGAATTCTGTGGGAAGCCGTGGTGGCGATGCAGGAGAAGGAAGCAGCGGTGAAGGTAGAGATGAGACTAGGGACGCGGGTGGTGGAGTACGGAGTAGAGGAAGGGTGGGTGCAGGTGCAGGGCGGGCAGAGGCTTGAGGCAGATCTGGTGATAGCGTGCGATGGGGTAAACAGCTCTGCAAGAGGCGAGCTAATGCGCCGCTTGGGGAATCAGCAGCAGGAGTGGGTGGTGGGCACCGGCATGGCGGCATATCGTGTTATGGCCGATGTGAAACAGGTACGGGCTGACATGCTAACAAGGCATGTTGTCGAGGAACATGCTGGGAATTGCTGGTACGTCAACAAGGACAAGAGAAACGTTTTCATGTGTAACACTCTCTAAGGGCCGACACTGACAAGCTCGTGATGACGTACATGGTTCGCGGCTCTGACAAGCTTAACCTGGTGCTCTCACACCCAGACACAGTCGACACCAGCTCGTGGACCCAGGCCCAATACCGAACTGAACTGGCCCGCTTCTACGCAGATATGGACCCGCGCGTACAGCGCCTGATTTCATTGGCCTCAAGTCCTATTACTAATTGGCCCGTCCACCAAGTGCGACCTCTCCCCAGCTGGACTTCACGCGCCAAGAACTTTGTTCTCATTGGCGACGCAGCGCACGCCATGGCCTTCTACCTATCCATGGGTGTCTCACTCGCTATTGAAGACGCTGCCGCGCTTGCTGCCGCATTGGCCCACCATGTCTCGCAACCAGAAACCTTCTCGCTGGCTTCGGCGGTCACGCTATTTGAAAATCTCCGCAAGCCGCGCGCAGAGAAGATCAGTGCAGCGAGCCAGCATGCAGGCGACATGCTACACCTAGGGCCTGGGCCAGACAGAGAGAAACGGGATAGAGCGGCGAGGAGGGATGGAGCTGAGGGCGAGGAGGAGACGAGAGGCGATCCACTGACCGAGTGGACGAGCTATGGGATTACGGACAAGAGAATCAGGGAGTGGTGCTATGGCTATGATGTGCTGGAGGAGGTGAAGAGCGAGTTGCGGAAACGAGTCGGCGCGGCTGAAGAGCAAGGAAAGGCAAAGATATAGTATCTTCTCAAGAGATCTCTAAGCTCGACAGGTTTCATTGGTCTCAGTTTCATCTTACTTCCAAGATCCAAGGAAACAGCTTCTCGCTGACTTCGGATTGCTAGCAACTCTAACCCTGCAATCATAGACTGCCTATTTGGTTAGTTAGCGGTTAAAGCATGAGATAAAAATTGGTATCACGTCAGTGGGAATGAGATCGACTGATTCCATATTAGATTTCCACGCTATCGTCACTATTTCAGGAACTAGTACTCATGGTCGTCCAAAGCTAGCATTCTTATGCAATGGTATTTCGCCTTATTCCCTATTCTGATCGAGACTCAGGATCAGTTACTTGATGGTTTTTGCGCATGATCTTTTCCTTCATCGCTCTGTATCAAATCAATAGACAGGCTCACTTTGTGTATGACTCTATGTCTACACTCACGTTGCGTTGTGTGTTTCACGACCTTCGCGAATTTCCAGGAACACAAATGCCCCCTATCCCCGCGAATGAGCAACTACAGCTCCCTTGTATGCAACGGATTAATGTAGAGGACTTACAAGGATTGCGCTCAGCATCCAGGACATTGATCCGATGAAAAGAAAAGCTAGGATGGCCCTCCAGCTCCCACATCCAGCGTTGCCAATCACTCCAGCAGTTATGTTGGCACGTGGCGCAATAGTCCAAAATCTGCCCCAGTAGTATCCCCAGTAGTTCCAGTACCAGTATGAGGAGCACGAGCTGTTAAGCTACGAAATGTTTTAGCTGGATAGATTCAAATAGCTGATAATACTTGCCGCAGCTAAAAGCCCAAATGCCACCATTGAGCAAATGAAGAAGATCACGTCAATCGGCCATGCGTAGAAAGAATACTTTGCAGGAACGATCAGGATGATGGATACAAAGATTCCTAAACAGGAGATAACCTCTGTGTATATGAGGCGACTATTGGCGTCTCCATCAGGTCCATCATGGAGGTAATAGAAGAAGCGGCCCAATAAGGCTACTACAATGATAGAGCTACTGAGTTCTGATAGACGAAAAAGGACAGAAAGAATTTTCGAGGCGGTTCCCATGGTTTAGGATCAATTATGCTCGTACAAGTAGCTGAGTTGCGATATGTAGGTTATGAGATGTTGATTTTGCGACAGCGACGGTTCAAGATTATATGTGAAGGTACCGTTGTGAGGCGCACCAATGTATAGCTAAGGAGGTAGCTAGTAATCCTACCCAACTACAGGCGAGAAAATTGGTGGTGAGATGTCTCATGATTTTCCTATGCGCAAGCTGAATGGTAGTGCGGGGTCTGGACGTGTCCTATATCTGATCGTATCCAGACCTTGATGATTTCAAATTGGCCAGCTGAAGGATCATGCGAGGTCTGATGTAATGGGCTGAACTCCTTGGACAGCTCATTGTCCAGTTTCTCTCCAAGAAACACTAGACCTAAGCTCATATCCCAGCTATCTGAAATACTATCTGCGAAGTGGATGAAAGCTGCGTCTCTCGTATGAATCTCATTGACGATGCTTTAATGCAGGAACTTCTCCATAGCTGCTAAAAGAATTTATAACATCGGATGACAATCAACATACTCCAGAACTTCAAATTCGCGTAGAAGTTCACACTCAAACTTCATAAAACCAGTCTTTATGAGTGATAGCAGCATTTTCGCAATTTCCTAGCTCTGAAAAGATATATCTACTATAGTCAATCTATTACTGGGAGCAAATTTGCCCGTAATAAAACCTGCGATTTGTCAAAATGTCCATACAAAGAAGTGATTAGAAGGGTCAATACCAATACACTCGATAAGACTTGGTCAAGAGTGCCAAGCTCCATTTCGACATTCTAGACCTCTTTTATTCCTTGTCTTCCTCTTTCTCACAACGTGAATCGTTCTCTGGATGCACATTAGACAAATGCATGCTGTATAACTTGCAGGCTTTTGTCCTCGTCTATCGAGCACTCGTGGCACGCATTTCCTTGACTTTTGGCACATGATGCGGGAGTGTAGTCAGTCAGTACTTTGACACGTCCTTCGGTGGCTTCTCAGAGATGGAGAATGTGATACGACGATTGCAAAAATGAAATCTCTAGGACGAAATGTATTCTTTTTGCCCATTAATGTGATATTTGCATGGAAGTTATTGCAAATATTGTTTTAAGCATGGCACTAGCCGGTGAAATTTCTGTCAAGCCTTGCGGCTCTGCACAAGGACCTAGGCACACGATAAATGCCCCATCTTTGCAGAAAAATCGATAATTCATACAGTTTCTCGCATTATAAATCATACCCTACTTCGTGAAATCCCCTTTGTGAATCGCTGCATGACGTTCCACACCTGTGTCATCCACTATTTGCCCACTCACAACACAGAAAAGCGCATCATCTTTCCTTAAATAGCTTTTCCGTCCTTGAAAAAACCAAAACCCGACTGCAATTACAAGCATGATTCCAAATACAGCGATTGCCCAGTTCATGTTAGACGGCGCTGGATGAGAGTCGGAGGGGAAGAAGAAGAACACAGAGGTGATACAACAGTAAACCAAGCTGATAACGTTGACAGGATATCCCCACTTGCCGAGCCTGAAGGAGCCAGGTGGCAGCTTGTTGCGGCCTACGAAGAGTACGACGGCAATGGGCATCGCATATGAGATGGTGAGGGCGATGGTACTGACGCTTAGAATTGCCTGAAGCACCGTGCTGGCGAAGAGGTAGAGCAGACCGACGAGCGAAATGAGCAAACATTGTGCCCAAAGAGAGCGCACGGGGACGCGCCACGTTTGGTTTACGACTGCGAGATATCTGTGGAATGGTAGGCCACCATCACGGGCAAAACCCCATGTAAGTCGAGATGCAGTAGTCATGACGCTGATGTTTTGGCCTACACCATTGAAGATGAAAAGGGCCAGCAATGTCGTTCCGCCGGTAATGCCGATGCTTTCCAGACAAAGTTGAACGAATGGAAGGCTCGCCGCTTTCACGATGTCAAGATCCTGAATGCTAAAGAGACATGCTACCATGAACATGAATCCTGTCACCGCGCCAATGAGAACCGATAGCCAAAGGATTCTCGGGCCATTTTGGGTTGGCGAAGGCAGTTCTTCAATCATATGGATACATGCATCGAATGCTGTAAGACCATATGCCGACTGCACCAGTCCTGTAAACCAAATCACCCCATTCGGCCACTCCGTCTCGTTAATCCAGGTTGCAAAGACAAATTTTGCAGGTTTGTAGTCGAGGTCACTCTTCATGCCCACGTTGATTAACAGCGCAAGCGCAAACGCCGCAAACAGCAGGGCAAATTGTATACCCACGATGTTATTTATCCAAGGCAAGACACGATTCTTCCGCATTGAGACGATGTTGATGACTGTTAAAAACACCGTTAGGGCGACATAAAGGACGAATCGCAACCATCCATATCCAGCGGCTGCCCAATTCTCTTGAAAGATGACTTTCATGGCGAGAATGAATTGAGTCATAAACGCGGTCTGGCTGGCAGTCAAAGTCCACCAGCCGAATGTGTTGATCCAGGCACACATGTAACTCGTGAATCTGCCCAAATCCCCTTCCCAGAGCCGGAAAATCCAATACGCTTGACCTAGAGCGGTGGGCATACTGCTCAGCAGCTCTCCGAGGGACACTGCGATACAGATGTTGCAGAGCGTAACGAGAACCAGACCCCAGAGGATGCTGACAGGTCCGCCTGCAGTGAGGCCGCTAGCGAGGTTTTGAGCCAAGGTGGACCAAGTTCCTAAGACCATGAACGCAAGCGCGAGCATAGAAATGAAACTGAACTGCCTCGCAAGCTCCTGATTATGTCCCGATTCGGCAAGCATGACTGTGTCGTCGTCCAATCGAGTCGCATCCTTTTGGGTTGGGTGGGTGCTAGATTCGCCACATTTGGCTGCAAGCGAGTGGTGAGCCTCGCAATCCATAGTGAGTCCTTGAGATAGCAAAATGCTACCCAAGTTTCGTAAAAGAAGATGGACAACTGCTCAATGTAAAGTTTGGTGATGGCAAATGTAGGCATGCACTCGATGATAAATAGCGCCCAGTGCGGGGAATAGCGAAGTTTGTGTTGCACCCGAAACAAGCCCACAAGAGATATGCCGGTTAGTTACATCAGAGGCTTTACGAATAACACAGATAGGTGACCTTCTGTACGCGTATACGGCCCTGAACTGGACGTGCACGGCGGGATCTCAATGAGAGATGGCTCATTCAGGATGACTAGTTCTTCATCTAGTCGCGTGTTAGCTACAGGGGGGTCGGGTCTTCTCGTGCAAATCATACATGAGAGACGCACGCTTGTAACGATGAGCCTAGACTCTATATGGTATGTACGCAGGCGTGCCTTGTTCGGTTTGTTCCCTCCGCTCTGTGTCGCAACGCGCACAGTTTTTAGTCTGGTATTGCGGTTGGACATTCTACTTTGAGACTAGTACATCATGCCCTCAGATCCAAGCGCCGGGCGAGATTAGCAGCCGTAAGCCGAGGTGCTGAAAATAAATTATAATGATAATAAGTCAAGGTAATAATATGAACAGCAGAGATTTGATAATAGCTATGCTGAGTACAACACTATGTAAAGCAGCATACGGTCCTATCGTTGATACTATAATCTTATCATTCTTATATCTATTCGCAACAACATGTAATGTAAACGTTCATAGCGACCATGTGGTCAGACCTGGTTAACCGTCCTCCTCAGCGGTCACTCAGGAGTTCTTCTGCTTCTCAGGAGACTTAAGTGAGTAATTAACGCGTTGCCGAACAAGCCATTACCCTGTTGCTTTATCTAGAGAAGGCTAGAAGTTGTGGTGTAGAAAATCAACAAGTTATATATCTTACCCTCATTTCTCGCCCGTTCTGAAATGGAAAACCTATGTGACAGTAACATATCTCTGTACAGGCGCACTAGGACTTGGAGTGTGTGCTCAGTCACTCCTTTACATATTCGTACTCTTTTAACTGCATTACCTCCACCAACTACCTTCTCAATACCCAAGCGTTCTAGGTGATGGCTACCATTAAAATTATCTGCGTAATTAGATGCTAGCAGTGGTCTATACAAGCTACATTGTTAGGTGCCACGATGTCGAACAGCGCAAGCAGAGTAATGACACTAGCAACGGTGACCAGAATAGCTAGAGCCCTAGAACACGCAAGCGTACAGCTAGGCGCACTCAACCTTTTCAAAAGGCATCTAATCAAAGTAATAAGGGCCAGTATAAAGCCTGTAGCACACAGCCTGCGACAGTCTCAAGGAGAAGTCAGTGCGTGGGATCTAGTACACAACAGAAAAACTCTACCATGTTGCGACTCCTTCCTTACCGCCTTAGAGGCCGCTTAGCAAGGAAACAATACATGTTCGGAACAAAATTTAGGCTGCTGAGATTTGTCCCCAAGGTTTTGAGATTTGTCCCCAAGATGAGATTTGTCCCCAACGCTAGTGCTAGTGTAAACTTTCTCTCCAACTTAGCTTAGTGCGTAATCTTCGAATCCGCTATATCCGCAACTACTACTAGATATCTACTATAGGTAAACGCTTATCGAGAAACGTAGCTATGTAGCTTATTTTCTTATTCTTGAACAATATGGGCGATATTACACCTCCTCTAGACTAGCTCTACGGGTTCTATGAAGAAGTATATAGCGCGCTTAAAGCGCACGGTATAGTAGTATGGCTACGGCTTCGTCCTTAAACGGAGTTGGCCTCACAACTTAGCTATTAAAACATGTTACTACTACCACTGCGATCGCTTTAGGAACAACTACTAGTCGACTGTAAAGATTCTAAGTATAAGCACACGCTTAATAGGATATCCTTTTAAGCTTATTATCTTTAGGATAAAGTATAGCAATTAATAGAAGCTAGAAGTATAGAATAAGGACCATAACTATCCCCAGTCGATCAACTCGAGCGCGCACAATATCTACCGTAGACGTACACTAGCATAAAAGGAAGTCATAGAATTAATAACCTATGCTGGCGTGCGGCCTATGCAGATACTAGCTGCTATCCAGAGAGAAGATCAGGACACCCTAATATCTGCCACTGATATTCGCAGCGAGAGGAAGGCTATTAGGGAAAAGCACCTTAATAGAAGAAGCCTAGTTGAGACACTACTAGACGATCTATCCACAGCCGAACTGGATCTTTGTAGTTAAGAAGGATAATAATAATCGTATTCAGAACCTCTTTTTCACCCACTATAAATAGGTCGAGCTTCTACTAGCAAACCCTAGACGTCTTGTTAATGGATTGTACATATCGAACTAATAAGTACAAACTCCCTCTACTATATATCCTCAGCTGCACTAACCTATAGACGTTCTTCTCTATAGGCTTCTACTTTCTTAGCAACGAGATATACATAGACTACTATTAGGCGATCGCAATTTCCTATGTAAGACTGGCGTGTAATAACCGCGTGTGTTTATTAGCGACTAGGAAGAAGCTTTAAAAACTTTAGCACGCTCGCTACTCCTAGGAGTTCCTTAGCTCTTGTGTGTATAGTATATTAACAAGAATATTTAGATAAAAGCTTAGCAAATATGGCGAGATGCTAATGGTGCGACGAAAGAGGTAAAGTAGAAAATCTCTGATTAACGGAAATTATTCATGAAACGTTGGACTCAGGTATACTAGCTCTAGTTATTATAGGCACTTTAAGCTAACACTAGTTATATTATATAGCCTCTAGCTAACTAAAGTAGCTAGTCTACGTAAAGAGGCTATTAGATTTCCAATTTAAATGGAATAATTTAATCAGACTATAGTCACTAGCCAGAACTCTGCAGGTACCTATAAGAGAACCAATACCTAACACGCATAGAGTGGGCGGCTGCATAGACTTCTCACCACCGACACTATAGCACGATTATAAGTTCACCTATTAAAGGAATGTATAAGGTCTTGAAAGACTATCTTATGACCTTAATAGGTGACTTACTTCGTGTTATTAAGAGGATCAAGTAGATAGTTAAGAGTCAATATAATAAGTATAAAAAGGAGATTGCTTCTTCTAGACACAGTACTAAGTTTTAGTATAAGCTCAAGTTAATGCCGTTCCTACCTCACGGGATCTATAATATCCTCACACCGCTAGCTATCGAGCGTATTAGACAACAAGACATGCTGCGCTAGAAAGAGCAAAGCCAGCGTCGTGGTGGACATCCTTACTCTAGCCTCTTTGAGAAAACTAACGGTCTTCTATATTGCTATACGCTGTAGGAAGTAATAGCTACTAAATCTATACTACGATTAAACTATCTCTATAATAATCACTAGCGCTACCAACGCGAGCAAGGACCTTCGGTGTTCCTATCCCCTAGGCCGTACTAGTCTATTCTAGAGCCCCTTATAGCTTAAATAAGGGGTGCGCCGAGAAGAAATAAGGTATCTACTCATCGAGATCCCTTAGCTTTCGAACGACCTATGCCACCTTCTATCCCTCGCTACCAGCCTTACCTTAAACCCTAGGGCCAAACACTAGCCGAAGCTCTGCAGCAAGTCAGTACTTCAGTCACTATTTCAGTTCCTACATCTATACTAGGCGCGGGTCCTGTAACCACCTGTATATTAGTGTCAGTTCCAGCACCAGCTCCTTTACCTTCCCTTACATCTCCTCGTTCGTCTCCGCCTATAGCTGTCGCTGTGTTAGTGACTATGGCTCTGTCTCCTGTCTATGGCGACCTCTAACACTAGAAGAGTTTCTAGTTAATATTGAGGGTTCGACGATCTCAACTATTCTATATCAGTGTAATAATATAATATTAGCTACCAACTTTCTAGTAGAGACTAGGGTAGGAGGAGGATCCTAGTAGAACTTGTAGGAGGCGCGGAATATGGCTCTTACTACGCAAGGACTCTTCGCTTCTTGCACACCAACTATAGCTTAGAACTATCACTTTAGAGATATGGAAGCTTTCTATACTAAAAGATTCGTCATAAGTTGATGCTCAGAACGCACCTAGCTAAGCGTGAAGATATACCCACGCCGCGGCCTAAGCGTGCTATAGTAGTGGCAGCTTCTAAAGCTTAGGAAAGCCTTGGCCCACGTAAGAAACAATAGTGTTAGTAGGCAATAGGTCTAGCAATATGCGTGATTAAGTACAGCCCCCTTCACAAGTGCCTATGCCTAAAAGAATAGAATACTATAATATACTTAGCACTAGTGAAGATATAGCTAGCGTTGGGGACAAATCTCATCTTAGGGACAAATCTCAAAACCTTGGGGACAAATCTCAGCAGCCCAAAATTTAACGTAGTTTACAAGCGAGTGACGCGTACAAGCGAGTGACGCACCCCACGAACTTTGCGCACCTCTTATCTCTTTACATACAATGGCTCAACACTAGATTACTCAAATACATTTAAAAGAAGCAGATATCCAGCTTGCTATCTCATCTATTAATACCAAATAAATTTAAAGTAATCGCTTTACTACTATGGTCTACAACGTGCCTAAAGCGACGCTCCGCCGCCGACGCGCTAGCATGTCTGCCCGACGCGATTGCCAGCCTAGTTCAAAGAAGCTTACTAAGCTAGAAGAGGAGGTGATAGTCGATCATATACTAGACCTTAATTTGCGTGGATTTTCACCTACCTATGCAGCTGTGCGCGATATGGCTGACAGACTCCTGACTGCGCGCGGCGCTGGCCAGGTTGGCGTCCACTAGCCGCGCAACTTCGTCAAGCGTACAGACAGTCTTACGACGCGTTTTAATCGAGCGTACGATAGGCAGAGAGCTCTATGTGAAGATCCAGCTCTAATTAAGAGCTATTTTAAGCTTATAGAGCAGATAAAGGCTAAGTACAGTATCTATGACGAGGACGTCTACAACTTTAACGAAGCTAGCTTCTTAATAGGTAAGATTACTACTCAGCTTATCGTTACAGCATTAGAAAGAAGAGCTCGACTAAAGGCTATCTAGCCAGATAGTCGCGAGTGGGGTAACGTTTATCGCTAGGATTAACGCAGCTGGCTAGTCTATCCTACCATTTCTAATCTTTACTAGTAAGTATCACCTCTCTACCTAGTATGAGGAGGCAGAGATCCCACGCGACTAGGCGATCGTAGTTAGCGATAACTGCTAGACGACTAATAAGCTAGGAGTTAAGTGGCTAAAGCACTTTATTAAGTATATAGATGGCAAGGTTATTAGGGCACACTAGCTACTTATTCTTACGGCCATAAGAGCCACCAGTCACTCGAGTTCTAAGAGCTCTATAAGGAGAATAATATTTACACGCTCTATATGCCGCCTCACTCGTCTCACCTACTCTAGCCTCTTAACGTTAGCTACTTCTCGCCATTAAAGCGCGCGTACAGCCGTGAGGTAGAGAATCTAATACGCTATTATATCAACCACATCACTAAGCTTGAGTTTCTACTAGCGTTTAAGGTAGCTTTTGATCGATTATTCATATCAGCCAATATCTGCTCAGCTTTCCGAGGCGTAGGCCTTGTTCCTCTCCAACCAGACGCTGTTCTTTCAAAGC
>JXCC01000159.1:0-81260 GCA_000817285.1 Curvularia papendorfii
TCTCTCTAATTCACCCTCCTGTTACGCTCCGCGTTCTGTATAAGTCCCTCTCTATTTACCCTCCTATTACGCTCCGCGTTCTATACAAGTCCCTCTCTATTTACCCTCCTATTACGCTCCGTATTCTATACAAGGTCCCTACTCTATACACGCTTCTATTACTTATTCTCTACCCTAACCTAGGGGGGGTTGGGAGTGGGTAATAGTTACCCCTCCTTGAAAACCCCCCTTCTACTATCCTCCTATCTAACCCCTCTATATACTTCCACTTCTCCTCTTCTACTTTCTACACCCTATCTACCCTTAATCTTTATTACTAGTCGGATCGCTACTACTATAGCGTTCGTAAACACCTATCCCTATATCTTAGACCTATGCCGCCTTCCTAGCCACCCTATATACTAATCGTCTCCCTCGCCCTTAAACCCGCACTCCTAAATTGTCTAAATCCCCACCTATATTAGCCATGCTACGTATGCCACCAGTATCACTATGTTTAGCCACTAACACTACTTCTCTATCCCCTCCCCTATTACGTAGTACTTTTGACTAACCTAGCACTATTAATAGTTATTCTTAGCCATCCGATCTAAAATCTTCTTCTGGAACTTATCTACATCCTCCCTAGACACTATCTTCTACGCCTTACACCCTAACACTTAGTGCTTCTTCTACTACTCTTCCTCCTTCGTCGTAAACTACTGCCCTACTACCTAGTAGATAGCACACCCACCCCATAGCTCCGTAAACCTCTCCTCTACTACAGCCCACTCTTCTACCCACCGCTTATGCTCTTCTAACTACACCTTCTCCCCCTCCCTACACTAGTTACAACACACCCCCTCTATCTCTCTATATTCTACCCTAACCCCGTCTAAGTACGAGCTTATTAGTGCCCGCTAACACCCCTCTCTAATTAAAAACGTCCCTATTGCCTATACGTTAAGATCCTAGCTCTCCTGCTTTATTCGCTTCTCCACCTCCCCATGCTCCACTATTACTACCACCTTATACCTCTCCCTACCTCGCCCCCCTCCGCCCACTTGTCTATGCAAAGTCTAATATACTCTATGGCATCCCTGTATGTAAGATATACACAATCCCCGCAAAATCTACCCCTATACCTAGTGCCGATATAGCTATAATTAGCCCTCCCTGCTCTGCCTATACTTATAGCTTCTCCCCCCGCTCCTCTATATCAGCGTGATAGTGCGGACACCCAATCTCCTTAGCTATTCGCTCACACTGCCCCTTGCTTAGATAGTACACTACTCCTTTCTACCCTAACTGCCCTAGCTTTTCTACCTACTACTTACATACTACTAACGCCATATCTTCTACTTTCCTACGCGGACACTACGATATAAAGTATTAAGCGTTTGGCTGTGCTGTACTAGCTTGGATGTACGTTGCGTTACGCACTAGTATGCTTGCCTCTAGCTCGCCCTCCTACACTAGCGGCAGCGTTGCTGTCAGCAATATAATCGGGCATCTAAGTAGCCGCAAGTTCTTAACCTTAAGTAGATTCTCCCGCTAGTGCCGTGACGTAAACACTAGATAACACTCGTCCACCACTACCCACTATAGCAGCCCCCTATCCCTTAGTAGCCGAGCATACCCTAAAAAGTTGCCGTTGCTTGTAATGTCGCATACCACGTCTGCGCTGACCACCACCACCAACGCTAGGTTGTTCTCCCCATGCTTCCACTCTATGCAGTCAATCCCACCCCTACTAATCCGGCTGACCAAGTCCTCAATCAACGCTCAGTACGGCACTACCACCACTATCACCCTATTCTCTTCAATGCATGCCGGCAGCGTAAACAGCAAGCTCTTGCCCCCTCCTATCGGAAGCACTACCACTAGCGGCGACTACTTATCCAGCACCGCATACAAAGCCTACTCCTGCTCCATCAAACGGAACCCAACGTCCTACTTCCCTAGCACCTACTGCAGCGCCCTCTACACAGCCGCAGCTCGCCAGTCTTCCACCTAAATAGCCTTCTCTTTCGGGAGTAGCGCCAGCCCTAAGATACTCTCCCCCATCCACCGTTTCCGCCATACGATGCGCTCCTTAAGTACTTCCGCCCATCTATCTACGCCTAAAAAGCGGTGCCACGCTATACTCAGCGCCCGGAACGCGTCAATCGACCACGTGCTAAGATGCTTAATAATATTAATTAATACGCTGTAGTTGCTCACGCCTATGACCGTCGATCGAGCGTTCTGCAGCTCAACTAAGTCCTCCTCATCCTCGTCCACCTCTGCCTCGTTAATCTCCCTAATCTCGTCCTAATACCCCTTGCTAAACGACTCCCCCACCATAACCCGCCCAATGCCAACAGCCGTATAACGGTAGTCTAGCGTGTGCAGCGCTACCCCTAGCCGCTTACCTATCTCCCGCTTTAGCACCTTCGTAAGTTAATCTATATTCCACGCCCCTGCTTATTACTCTACACGTAGTCGTCTAACCTACTATTTAGCATACTCACTACTAAAAACTCTTAGAATGGCTGTAAGTAGCTTAAGTATAGCGCTATAGTCTGCCCTAGCCGCGGCGGTAAAAAGCGCGGCACCACCTTCGGCTTATCCCACTGAGACTATGACTTGTGATACTAGACTACTATTATTATAGCCCTATCTATAATAAAGATATTGTGGTCCTATAGTAGCCTATTGTAGTGCCGCATTATTATAATCTCTGACCCTCGCGCTGGCTATCCAGACTTAATATGCACACAGCCGAGCAGCAGCTCCAAGAAGCGATCTATCTGCCGCAGATACTCACGCACCTTCTTGCTTCTCCACTGGCTGTCTGACATCTGTAGCCGTATGCCGCCCGCTGTGCTTCGCGCCCTTATTAGTATCCACGCTAGCCTATTAGCTAGATTGTTGCCTGCTGTTATGATAAACGACTTGCCCTGGGTTGTAAACGTAATGTCGTCTTAAATCTTTGCTAGATTAATTGAAAAGCGTTTAGTAGTATTATCTACCTAGTATAGCTACTAAAACTTGTCTTCTAACTTAGCCTCTATGCTCTGAGCTATCTTACGGAAGCGCTCTATCGTAATTAGTCGGCCACTAAGATAAAATGTCTTCTTATCTAGCGACTAGTACGTATTACTAGTATTACCTTTATTTAGTGCTGCATGCTTGCTATACGCTAGTAGACTAATTATAGCACTTATCGGGCTGAGTGAGCCGTCTGCCAGATACTTCTTGCGCACATCTAAGAACTGCTCTAACTACTCTTCTATTAGATCCCTATGCTTAGCTATAAGCAAAAGCTTCTCTATAGCTAACACTTAAACGCAGTATACTATGCTAGTAAGTATGTACGAGAAATTCTTTACTATACGTAACTAATTTATCTAGGTGTTAATACCTAGCATAGCTAGATACTATACTAACCTACTTAAAAACTCGTTGGTGCCGTAGCCTATGAGAATAAACGAAGCTAGTGAGTTAAGTAGCTTATCTATTTGCGCAGCTATATCGCCGTCGCCCAGCGAAAGCCACAGCTACACTACTAGCTCCTTCTACTAATCTTTCCAGCGGAACAGCTTACGGGCATCCTTCATCTTATTAACTAGTGTAGCGCTACGCGGCTGTCTCTACACGATAGCGTCGTTATTACTACTAACTATTCTCTCCCCGTCGCTGTCGTCGTAGTCGCTGTCGTCGTGCTCGCTCTCTATACTAGTATCCCTATCGCTTCCACTGTCCACGTCCACGTCTACGTCCACAGCTCAATCCCACTATGCTAGATATCTATCTATCTAACTCTCTTCGTCTATAATAATATATAGATAAAAATAGACAAACCGCACTATATAGCTTGCGTACACAGCCTAACTCTTAGGGTTCTATAGTCGTGTTAGCGGCTGCTAATTAATAATAGTCGGCTACGCACTACGAAGCCAGCGACGGATTTCCCGCAATAGTGTTGCCAGCCCACGGACGCATCGCTTAATTAGTTCTTCTATTAGCTTTGCAGCCTGCTATAGCTTTACTTCGTTGCGGTTGGGCAAGTGGGTTTAATAGCCCAGATAAGCTAGATTTCAGCCCTCTAGAAACGTTAACTACCCTATTCTCTTAAACTAGCCTATTTTATTAATCTTTGCAGTCGACTCTATAACTTATATCTTCTCTTTAAGCTATTTTCGCATACTACGCTAGTCGCTAAGCTATTACTAAACCCTCTTATTTTGATTTAATTTTCTCCTATTTTCACTAACACCTAGACTAACGATAAAATATTTTCACAGCCCCTAAGTACGAAAAAACATCTACACCTAAATAAAATTAAAGAGCGCACTTTTCTCTCCCTTCTATGCTTACTAGTGATTTTTTTTTAAGTATTTGCGTATCACGCTCTTATCTATAGTGATAAATGCGCATGTCTTACAGCGCAGTCTATTAAGCGGCGTCCCTAGCTCTTCAATCGGCTTAGCGGGCGGCTTAGGAAGCTCAATATCCTTTAGCTCTATCCTCTCGTAGTGCGTAAAGCGTTGAACAATCTCTTTACGCACTTTTGCGGGCGTTACGTGCTGTTATAATAGATACTTATTAAGATTAATAACCCTACTACCGTGCTACTTACAAACTAGCATACTAAAATTAACTAGAAAGTAGAGAATATCGTCGTAGTTGTCTAGTGATATTTCTAACAATTTATTATATGTATAGGGACTGCTACTACTACTACTCTCTATGGCCACGCGACTATCTTAGATAGGTAGCTCTATAAGACGCTTGCGTTTATAGTTAAGTTTCGCTAGATAAATAAATAAAGTATACGTAACTAAATAAAATATAAGATATAAGTATTATAAGTATAGTATTATAAGTAAATTCGCTACTTTATATATTTATTATTATACTAATATAACTAGTAGTCCGACGTTACTCTAGTTCTCTTAGCAACAGCGTTGCTGGGGTTAAGCCCTTATCTAAATCTTACGTAATAACTAGTAGAAGATAGAAAAGAAAGATACCTAGGGGGTATCTAGAAAACTTTCTAAGATACCCCTATTAGGCGTTATTCTGTTGTATCGCGCTACTATTAAGACTTTCTTAGTAACCCTAAACTTATAGTTAGCTTAGGGTTAAGCCCTAATCCTAGCCCTAATCCTAGATACAGCGACCACCCCGTATACTTATATACACGAAGCTATGAGTTTCGCACTACTATTAGGGAGACTATAAAAGTCTTTCTTAGTTACTATATATACTATAACACCCTCTCGGGCCTATATTAGGGTATACTTAGGGTTAAGTTAACCCTAATACTAAGCCTAAATAGTGCGGCTTATGGGTGTCAAAACAACGCGGGTTTAGGGGGTCAAAATGGCCCGATACGGGCAGAAACCCTAACGCTAAGCCTGTTTTGGCGCGGGTTATGGGATAACCCGCGCCTCATATTGGTTAGGATAATATTAAACGTATAGGATAATATAGGATATAGAATAATTATTAAGTATATAGTCTAGATATTAAACCCTTATAGCTTAATATATTTAACCTAAGTTACGAGTATAAGTATAATATATAAGTTACTTAAGAACCCTTTATTTATACGTACTACTACTTTATCTATAAAAACTAACCTCTAGAGTTCTTAATACCTAAAGTCTTATATTACTTCTACTTAAGACCCTTACTCTTAATAAAACTTAACCCCTATTTAGCTATCCTAATATCTCTAAAATAAGCTTTCTAATTTTCTCTTTTTATCTTTTCTATTCTAGTTCGCGTTCTATTATCTTACTTATATAAACGCTTCTACTCCGCCCTATATTTTACTAACTCTTCCCCTTCTAATCTTTCTTCTACTACTACTTCTACTCTAACTAGTAACCTATCTTCTTTTCTTTATCTATCTTTTTTAACTTATTCTACTAGTAGTTCTACTCTTACTAGTAACTAGTTTTTTTCTTCTATTTATAATTTTATTACCTCTCTACCTTCTAACTTAATGGTCCGCGCCCTACTAAGTTAGCTCTCTACTCTCCAACCCTCTCTTATATCTAGCTATATATATAGTAATAATATCTTTAGCCTTCACTATAAGTCTCTATAACTAGCTAACTATATGACTATTATTAGTCTATAATATCTCGCTATTCTATATAAATTATATATACCCTATTTATATTTATCTTCTATAATTTTACTATAATTTTATATAAATTATTAATAACTAAAATTAGTAAACTTTATCTATAAACTACTAATAGCAGCTCTATAGTCTTTCTTTCTTTTTTAAAATAATTCCTTTACTACTCTTCGATACGAATACACTCGTCTACCTACCTAATTATCTAGCTTAACTTATTCCCTTTAATCCCTCCCTACTACTTCTTCTTATTCCCTACCGCGCCTACCCCTTTAATACCCCCCTAACCTCCTTTTTGTCTATCCAAAACCCTAGCCCGTTATCCTCCTTAATCGCCTACCCTATTACTTCTTGCACCACTAACCCTACCTTTATTAACCTAATAATTAATACCTTACCTAGTACCCTATTATACTAACACCTTACCTCTCTTTACTTTTAATATCCCCTATCCTTTATGTTAAACCTAAAGCTCTTATACACCACCTATAGTAGCTAGCACCTATAGCAGTATAAATATGGTATAATCTACTAGTAATCCTATAGCATCTTAAGTCCCTAAAGCCCCTCCTAACCCTCTTTATCCTCATACTCCTCCTATCTATGCCTCGCCCATCTCTACCACTCGCTATATACCACTAACACCCCGACCCCCACTTCTCTATCACCCTAACTAGCTCCTCCACCTCTATCGTATCTCTATACTGCCGCTCTACTTCTACTATCCCTACCTACTACCGCTGCCGTCCCTGCTGCTTAAACGCTAACCGCAATCCCGTCTCTTCTCCCTCTTCCTCGTCTTTGTCTTCTCTCTCTTCTCTCTCCCCTCTTCCCCCTCTTCCCCCTCTTCCCCTCTTCCTCTTCCTCTTCCTCTTCATTACTACTCTCCCACTAGCACCGCTAACATGCTACCTTATCCTCCTTATATATCCCCCGCTCTACTCTATCTATCGCCTAGTTAAGTACCGCTTATATATACCCTAAGCCCTCTATAAATAACTTTATATCCTCCTCTACCTCTCCCCCTTCTCCTCTTATAAATACCTTCTTTCTCCCCTTATCTAATATCCCCACATTATAATCGCCTCGCTCTTCTCCCTATCTTATCTAGCCCGTCTACTCTCCTACGCGTACTACCGTATCTACTACACCCCTCCTATATACACTACCGCCTAGATCCTTAGTGCGTCTACCTCTAATTCTAACGTATTCGTTGCTATAAACACCTACTACTATCCACTTATTAACGCCCGCATAATCTTCTTCTTCTCCTCTACTATACCCACTTCCTAGTAGTAACACGCTGCTCCTAGTACCTTGCCTATCCGCTTCGTCCGCTCCACCATCTCGTAGTATATAATCACCTATCCCGGTAGCGGGTATTACTTCTTCAGCTTCTCTACTAATTCTATTACTACCTTCTTCTCTTCCTTTATATTATACTTATGTATAGTATACTAGATATTCTTATATATTATCCGCCCCTAGAACTACTAATACTTACTCTTCTCTAGCAGCCCATTACATCCAAAAACTACTTCTCCTCCTTCGGCCTTAGCGTCGCCATCAAATACACTATCTACGTCTACACCTAAAGCAGCTAGCGTAGTCCTAGCAGCCAGCTACGGAATCCCTTAAGTGAGTCTAGTACTAAGTGACATTCGTCAATTATAATCTAATCTAGCCGCTCTATTAACCGCTTCTAGTTAATATAATACCTAAATACCTCTCTTACTACCACTTCTAGCATTATAAATATAATCTACACACTCCTATATAGACGCTAGCTATCCTACTCCCTACTAATAATCTCTAGCTCGTTATACTATTCCTTTATATTAAACTATAGTGCTACTAATAGTACTACTATAATAGTAACCCTACTTAACATAGACGCTAGTAGTATAAATAATACGCTCTTGCTAGCCCCCGTCCCTATAATAGTTATAATAGGACTCTTATACTATATAATCGCCTATATTACCAGCCTCTATACACTATAAAACTACGTGTTGCATCCTAGCAGCCGCTGCAGCTCACTATCCACGTCCACTAGCCGCATCATCTTCCACCGCCGGTACTCCTCCTCTAACGCCTCCCTACGCGCCTTAACAGCTAGCGGGCTCTATTATAGTAGCGATAGCTTCTTCTTTTATATAGATAGGAGCTCTAAAAACCTATACTACTCACTACTTACTACTTAGAATATAAACCGCTTAGATTCTATACTAAACGCCGCCTTATTTAGCGACCGCCCGTAAATTACGCTAGCTACCCTACTACTATACCTAGTCTGTAAGTTAAATACCTCGTCTTCCTCCTCCTCTATATTATCTTTATCTATATTTAAGTATATCTTACGTGCCTTAGGGTTTTAAATATATTAGCGCCAAATCGCCTTAGATATATACCACCACCTAATTACGTTTAGCTTAATATTTATATACTATAGTAACATCTTTATATCCTTAGCTTAAGTTGGTTAGAATTCTACTGCTCTACTGTCGGCGGCTTGTCAGCCCGTACCCGACTCTCTTCTCTCTCTTCCTCCTCTTCCTGTCCCTCCTCTCCCTCCTCTCCCTCCTCTCCCTCCTCTCCCTCCTCTCCCTCCTCTCCACGCTCTCCTTCACTCCCCTCGTCTGGCGTCTCCTGCCGCACCACAGTCCTCACCCGGCTCGCCTTTCCTACTCTTCTTACACCCTACAGGTCTGCACTGCGCTTTCACCCGCGTGTAGGTTCTTGCCACTACCACTCTAGCTATAGCTCCCATATATACCCACTCTCCTCCTCCACCTCCCCCTACGCTACCACCACTAACTACTACTAAAATGGATAGTAAAACTATAAGTAAAATACGACTAGTTCCCCTACTTCGCGTAGGATATAGTGGTAGATTACTTTACTATATCTATTCTAGGTAATATTTTTATAGTAAGTCGTAATAAAAACTATTATACTATCTTTAATAAAAATTCTATAACTATGCCTCTACCTATTATTTTTAAAATAGATTATTAATAACTTACTACTACGCGGCGGCGCACCTCCTATTATATATATAAGTATAGTAAGTGCGTAGCGGGCTTATTATATAGCTTAGTAGTATGCCTAGATACGCTCCTTTACCTATACTAGCCCACCACCCCCTGCTATAGCCACACGCGACGCCGTAGTATTAGTAAACTTATATTATAGTCTCTTCTCTTACTAAACGCGCCCTACTAGCTAGCGCTTAGGGTCTTATACACTAGTAGCCTAGTAGTTGCGTACGTCTTCTATAAAACTCCATCTAGCCTGCCACTACGCGGCATTATCTACTAGCTTGTCCTAGTAAATAGTGGGACACGGTATTATCCTAGGCACCACCTCACCCTTACTATCTAGCTCTAGTAGTAGTAGTTATTTTAGTATATCCTATCGCGTGCTAGCAATTATGCCGTGCACTATTATCCGTAGCTACGCCATGCTGAACTAGATCTATCTATATAGCAACGTGTCGCCCACCTAGTCTATTACGCCCTTAGTATTAGTATTAAACTAGGCCGTAAAGCTAAATGCTTATAGCCATAAAATAGCATCTATAGGCGTAGGCTGCCTATTAAACTTAGCTAGTACCATAAACCTATAGCCTATATCCTGCACTAGCTCGAGATACGTTGGTGCGATCCTACTAGCTCCCTCCTCACTATACCCACTAGCCACTAGCTTATTAATCTTCGCTATCCGCTCCTTATATACCTAGTATAATATAAGCATACGCGATATAGTAATAACGGCAGACTACTTAGGTATATATATAGGCGTATCTAGCTATCCTCTATCTATACTTATTCCTAGTACCACTATACTACTTATAAAGCTACTCTTAAACTTAGTACTAGGTAGCTTATAATCTAGTAGTATAAGTATAAACGTAAGCACTTAGTCCTATAACGCCTTAGCGTATTTTATATCTAGTAGCTCGTCCTCGCTATCACTATCCTCCCTATAGCTACCCCCTAGCTCTATGCTCCGCGCTGCACTAGCTACCTCCTCTTCTAGGTTATACCTAGTCAAATCCTTTAGCTCCTCTAAGCATGCCTTCTACTTGCTTATTAAGTGGTATACTAGGTGTCTGCCCTATACTTTATCGCGTGAACTTAGCTAGACTATAGGCAGCTTATACATACGCTAGATATATGTAATAATCTAGAGCTATATACTATAGTATTTCTTTATTATTATCTCTATCTAGCTCGCATTAAATAGCTTCTTATTCGTCTTTATTCTATACTCTCGCTAGTTAATATACATAATAATAGGCATGCCTACTATACTTAAGTAAGACACCTACTACGCCCTCTAAATTACTATCTTAGCTGCCTAGCACACGTCCTATAGTGCCTATTCGTAGTAACTAGGTGTTAGTGCCATATCTAGTAGCTATAGCTGGTCTAGCCCCTTTAAGTGCTGTACCTAGCTAGCTCGTTCTAGCTAGTCCTCAAATCCCCACTAGCTACTATCCTCTTTAATAATATTACTTACCTTTTTACTCTCTACTACCTAGTCGATCTATATAATAGTAGTAGTAAATGTACATCTTAGCTATATCTCCCCCTTATTACTATCTGCTAGCTTAGCGGGTATAGCGCCCTAGACTTTAAATAGCTAGTCTAGCGTGCTAGTGTTCTAGAACTTCTAGTATATAATAGTAGCCTACTTAGACTACGTACTAGATAGTCGTCCTGGCGTCTTCTACCATAGGTGGATCTAGTTGTGCTGCTTTAAACTATGCTCCTACATACGCTTCTCACTACGATTAATATACCCATACTCCTAGCACTTTAAGCCGTCTATATACACGGGTAGATAGGGTAGTAGTGCAGTATTAGAGCGTAGAAATATGACCTAGTCTACACTATTAGCCTAGTTGCGTAGCTATAGCTTCTAGATAGTGGCTTACACCATGCTACGCCGTGTATAGGGAGCTAGCTCTTAGTACTTAGTATCTAAGTAGGTGCGTAGCTATAACTTTATAACGCCCTACTTATAGCTCTTATATATAGTAATATAATAAGTTAGTAAGTATATAAAGATATCTTAAAGCTCTTCTATTCTAATAAAGAACTATAGTTAATAGTAATTATCTAGTCTATAAATATTAACTAGAATATTTATTATTCTACCTAATAGTTTAATATTAACCTAGTTCACCTAGAAACCTATATTACTAGAATAAACTTCTAAGCATATACGTGTTACTCTACTATAGTATCTATTCTAAGCCTACTACTAGTCCCGGCTTAGTCCACTACTAGTCCTAGTTTAAACTACTCTTAGTCCTAACTTAGTTCTTAGATTATAGCTATCCTCTCTATACCTTAAATCTCCTATTATTACCTAGATCTAAGTTATAGGATTTATTATCTAATAATCTTATTAGCTAGCTCTATTTACGCTCACGTATGTATTTAGAAGTAAAGCTAAGCGTATTATTTATCTACTAATTTACTACTTACGCCTAGATCTATCTCTATATACGTACGTATACATTATTAAGTAAAGCTAAGTATATTATTTACCTACTAATTCACTACTTACGCCTAGATCTATCTCTATACACGCACGTATACATTATTAAGTAAAGCTAAGAGTAGTATTTACTTAGTAGTGAGTCGCTAGGTAGAGTATATTAGATATCCCTCCTTCTCCTTCTTACTCTACTATACCTAAATAATAATAGTAATTATTTTTTATCTTTCTACTTTCTTATAATAATTGCCGCTTATAGATCTACTCTATCTCTATCTCTATTTCTACCCTACTCTACTATACCTAAGTAAGAGTAATAGTAATAGTAAATAGTAGCTATAGCTATAGTAAACTAAGCTATTTTTTTATAGCCCCTCTACTCTCTTATAATAACTACTACTTATATACCTACTCTATCTCTACTATAGTCTACTATAGTACTCCTACTAAGATTAATAACGCTTTTAAACCTCTTATTAGCTATTACGACTATATATACTATACATAGTATTCTAATAGTAATAAGGCGCTAGCTCTTATAGAACTTAAACTAGGTAAGAGTGTCCTTAATATAGAAGTAGGTGGCGGCCGCTTATTATAAATGTAAAGAAGAGAGTAGATAGTAGGGTTTATATTATAGTTAATGCTATATAAGGCTTTATTTCTACTAATATTCTATAGATACTTTAGTAGTAGGGACTTATAGCCTACCTAGATAGTAATCTAGATACTTAGGTCTATTACTTACGTACTAATATTACTAGTAATAGCTTTATTATAACTATAAAAGCGATTCTTAGCGTATCTTAGTAATTTAACTATATTATCGCCCTATATCTCTTCACCACGTTATCTCCCTAGTAACGTCGCCTAGCACTTATTACGCTCTAGCAGCTTCTCTCTCCTTCTAGCCACCTTATCCTTAATATATTAGCCCGCTTCGCCAATATATCGCTCTCGCCTACTAATAGCGCTCTCTCTATCTAGTTTCGTACTATAGTATATATAGAGGCTCTAGGGGCAACTATCTATACCTCGCTCTAGAGAGATGGTCCTTAGGTTCTAGTCCCTTATATAGGTGCTAGCCATCTACCCTATAAGGTAGTCACCACCACTATCTAGATTACACCTAACTAATTCTAGATAGTTATAGCAGCCTAGGTAAGAGAAGCTATGTAGGATGTTAGCTTTATAGTTAGTAGCATTAGACCTATTAGTAAGGGAAGTGATTAGAATCTACTAGAAGGTCGACGCTCTCTACTATAAGCTGCGCTTAACGCTATAAGTTTTAAGTAGCTTCTCTAGCTTAGTTAGTAGCCTCCTATACTAGGCGCTTATAACTATATTAGTTATTCTAGTGCTATAATAATACGCTATATTACGCTAGGCTAGTAGTAAATAGCGCCGTATATTTGCGACTATGTCTATGCTAAGGGCATATAGGACTTTATAGCTAAGGAATACACTTCTATCACTAATAATAACCACGCTCTTCCTACTAGTAATGCTATTGTGGCTAAGAAAGTAGAGGCGATATAGGTAGGAGTCTTAGTGTGGTTAACTAAGATATAGATAGTATACTAAGCGTAAGTCTATAGTTTAGTATAGGGCTAGGGTTAGATTTATAGTCTTAGTAGGATAGGTATTAGGTAATACGTATAGAAGACACTTTAGATATAGAGATTATAATACTTAAGATACTTATATAATTAGTTCTATAGGAATCTATAATCTACTTACTATAATAGTGTAGGTAAGACTACTTAGATTAGTATTAGATATAGCGTTACTTAGAGGTATATAGGAGTGCGTAAGACGATAAAGGGCCTTAATTTAAGTAGATACCTATAGGCCTTATATAAAAGGATATTAAAAGTCTATAGAGCTAGCTATAGGTAGAGTCTTAATATATACCTATTTTAGTTAGGTCTAAATTAGATCTAACTCTAAGAATACTAAACTACTAAAAGGAGGGCGGCGGATACTTATTCTAATCTAACTCTAGTAAGGGTCTAATACTAAGTAGAACTATAATATTATTATATTTATATAATTACCTAGTATAAATTATAATTATAATAGCGTAACGCACTTATAAAGGCTTAGGCGCTATTCTTACTACTTATAAGTAAAGTTTAACTCTCTTACTTAAAGACTAGAGCTAGATATAATATAAACTAGAGTTAGATATAGGCTAGACTAGAGTCGGACTATATCTAGATAAGAGCTAGACCTAGTTCAGACCTAACCTAGGGTTAGGTTGGTTATCCACCCTAATATAGGCGGGTATAAAGTAACTAAGTCCTGCTATAGTACTTAGGTAGATTTTTAATATTCTTTTGTATAAGGCCTATAGGTAGCCTTTTAGAATCCTATAGTCTTTTGTGATCCCACGCACTCCTATATATCTCTAAGTGACCCTACGTCTAATATAGATCTAACTAGTCTTGCCTACGCTATTATATAACCCTAACTTAGGGTTAAGCTCTAAGCGTAACTCTAAGCGCAACTCTTCTAGGCATAGGCTATATTAGCGAACACTAACTTCCTACTATATTTTATTAGATATCTCGTACTATAGCTATCGTATTATTATAAAAAGTAGCTTATTAAAATCACATAGGTTTTCTATATCTATAGTAGAAGTTATATAAATTTTAAACGCTATTCTAACCTTAATCCTAGCGCCTATATAAATCTGCAGGATTAAGGTCTATAAACTCGCTAAGAAATCTAGGATTAAGGTCGATTCTGACCTTAATCCTGTCGGGGATATATGATAGGGTCTTGTACACTAGTAGCCTAGTGGTTGCGTGCGTCTTCCATAAAACTCCATCCAGCCTGCCGCTGCGCGGCATTGTCTACCAGCTTGTCCTAGTAAATAGCGGGACACGGCATCGTCCTAGGCACCACCTCACCCTCACTATCCAGCTCTAGTAGTAGTAGTTGTTTTAGCATATCCTGTCGCGTGCTAGTAATTATGCCATACACTATCGTCTGTAGCTGCGCCATACTGAACTAGATCTGCCCATACAGCAACGTGTCGCCCACCTAGTCTATCACGCCCTTAGTATTAGTATTAAACTAGGCTATAAAGCTAAATACTCGTAGCCGCAAAATAGTATCTATAGGCGTAGGCTGCCCATTAAACTTAGCTAGTACTATGAACCTATAGCCTATATTCTACACTAGCTCAAGATGCGTTAGTGCGATCCTGCTAGCTACCTCCTTACTATACCCACCAGCCACTAGCTTATTAATCTTCGCTATCCACTCCTTATATACCTAGTATAATATAAGTATACGCAATATAGCGATAATAGCAGACTACTTAGGCGTATATATAGGCGTATCTAGCTATCCTCTATCTACGCTTACTCCTAGCACTACTATACCACTTATAAAGCCACTCTTAAACTTAGTACTAAGTAGCTTATAATCTAGTAGCGTAAGTATAAACGTAAGTACTTAGTCCTACAACGCCTTAGCATATTTTACATCTAGCGGCTCGTCCTCGCTATCACTATCCTCCCTATAGCTACCCCCTAGCTCTATGCTCCGCGCTATACTAGCTGCCTCCTCTTCTAGGTTATACCTAGTCAAATCCTTTAGCTCCTCTAAGTATACCTTCTACTCACTTATTAAGTGGTATACTAGGCGTCTACCCTACATTTTATTGCGTAAACTTAGCTAGACTATAGGTAGCTTATACGTGCGCTAGATGTATACAATAATCTAGAGCCACACGCTATAGTATTTCTTTATTATTATCTCTATCTAGCTCGCGTTAAATAGCTTCTTATTTATCTTTATTCTATACTCTCGCTAGTTAATATATATAATAACGGGTATACCTACTACGTTTAAGTAAGATACCTACTACGCCCTCTAAATTACTATCTTAGCTACCTAGTACACGTCCTATAGTGCCTATTCGTAGTAACTAGGTATTAGTACTATATCTAGTAGCTACAGCTAGTCTAGCCCCTTTAAGTGCTGTACCTAGCTAACTCATTCTAGCTAGTCCTCGAATCCCTACTAGCTACTATCCTCTTTAATAATATTACTTACTTTTTTACTCTCTACTACCTAGTCGATCTATATAATAGTAGTAGTAAATACACGTCTTAGCCGTGTCTCCCCCTTATCGCTATCTACTAGCTTAGTGGGTGCAGCGCCCTAGACTTTAAATAGCTAGCCTAGCGTGCTAGTGTTCTAGAACTTCTAGTATATAATAGTAGCCTACTTAGACTACGTACTAGATAGTCGTCCTAGCGTCTTCTGCCGTAGGTGGATCTAGTTATACTACTTTAAACCATGCTCCTATATACGCTTCTTACTATGATTAATATACCTATACTCCTAGCACTTTAAGCCATCTATATATATAGGTAGATAGGGTAGTAGTGCAGCATTAGAGCGTGGAAATATAACCTAGTCTACACTATTAGCCTAGTTGCGTAGCTATAGCTCCTAGATAGTGGCTTATACTATGCTACGCTATATATAGGGAGCTAGCTCTTAGTACTTAGTATCTAAGTAGGTGTGTAGCTATAACTTTATAACGCCCTATTTATAGCTCTTATATATAGTAATATAATAAGTTAGTAAGTATATAAAGATATCTTAAAGCTCTTCTATTCTAATAAAGAACTATAGTTAATAGTAATTATCTAGTCTATAAATATTAACTAGAATATTTATTATTCTATCTAATAGTCTAATATTAACTTAGTTTACCTAGAAACCTATATTATTAGAATAAACTTCTAAGTATATACGTGTTACTTTACTATAGTATCTATTCTAAGCCTACTACTAGTCCTAGCTTAGTCTACTACTAGTCCTAGTTTAAACTACTCTTAGTCCTAACTTAGTTCTTAGATTATAGCTATCCTCCCTATACCTTAAATCTCCTACTATTACCTAGATCTAAGTTATAGGATTTATTACCTAATAATCTTATTAGCTAGCTCTATTTACGCTTATATATGTATTTAGAAGTAAAGCTAAGTATATTATTTGCCCACTAATTTACTACTTACGCCTAGATCTATCTCTATGCGCGCACGTGTGCATTATTAAGTGAAGCTAAGCGTATTATTTACCTACTAATTTACTACTTACGCTTAGATCTATCTTTATACGCACACGTGTATATTATTAAGTAAAGCTAAGCGTATTATTTACCTACTAATTTACTACTTACGCCTAGATCTATCTCTATACGCATACATATGCATTATTAAGTGAAGCTAAGAGTAGTATCTACCTAGTAGTAAGTCGCTAGGTAGAGCATATTAGATATCCCTTCTTCTCCTTCTTGCTCTACTATATCTAAATAATAATAGTAACTACCTTTTACCTCTCTACTTTCTTATAACGATTGCCGCTTATAGATCTACTCTATCTCTATCTCTATCTCTACCCTACTCCACTATACCTAAGTAAAAGTAATAGTAATAATAATAGTAGCTATAGCTATAGTAAACTAAGCTATTTTTTACGGCCCCTCTACTCTCTTATAATAACTACTACTTATATACCTACTCTATCTCTACTATAGTCTACTATAGTACTCCTACTAAGATTAATAACGCTTTTAGACCTCTTATTAGCTATTACGACTATATATACTATACGCAGCATCCTAATAGTAATAAGGCGCTAGCTCTTATAGAACTTAAACTAGGTGAGAGTGTTCTTAATATAGGAGTAGGTAGCGGCCGCTTTATCATAAATATAAAGAAGAGAGTAGGTAGTAGGGTTTATATTATAGTTAATACTATATAAGGCTTTATTTCCACTAATATTCTATAGATACTTTAGTAGTAGGGACTTATAGCCTACCTAGATAGTAATTTAGATACTTAGGTCTATTACTTATATACTAATATTACTAGTAATAGCTTTATTATAACTATAAGAGCAATTTCTAGCGCACCTTAGTGATTTAACTATATTATCGCCCTATATCTCTTCACCACGTTATCTCCCTAGCAACGTCGCCCAGCACTTATTACGCTCTAGCAGCTCCTCTCTCCTTCTAGCCGCCTTATCCTCAATATATTAGCCCGCTTCGCCAATATATCGCTCTCGCCTACTAATAGCGCTCTCCCTATCTAGTTTCATACTATAGCACACATAGAGGCTCTAGGGCAACCATCTACACCTCGCTCTAGAGAGATAGTCCTTAAGTTCTAGTCCCTTATATAGGTGCTGGCCATCTACCCTATAAGGTAGTCACTACTACTATCTAGATTGCGCCTAACTAATTCTAGATAGTTATAGTAGCCTAGGTAAGAGAAGCTATATAGGATACTAGCTTTATAGTTAGTAGTATTAGACCTATTAGTAAGGGAAGTGATTAGAATCTACTAGAAGGTCGACGCTCTCTACTACAAGCTGCGCTCGACGCTATAAGTTTTAAATAGCTTCTCTAGCTTAGTTAGTAGCCTCCTATACTAGGCGCTTATAACTATATTAGTCGTTCTAGTGCTATAATAATACGCTATATTACGCTAGGCTAGTAGTAGATAGCGCTACATATTTACGACTATATCTATACTAAGGGTATGTAGGACTTTATAGCTAAGGAATACACTTCTATCGCTAATAATAACCACGCTCTTCCCGCTAGTAGTGCTATCGTGGCTAAGAAAGTAGAGGCGATATAGGTGGGAGTCTTAGTGTAGTTAACTAAGATATAAATAGTGTACTAAGCGTAAGTCTATAGTTTAGTATAGGGCTAGGGTTAGATTTATAGTCTTAGTAGGATAGGTATTAGGTAATACGTGTAGAAGACACTTTAGATATAGAGATTATAATACTTAAGATACTTATATAATTAGTTCTATAGGAATCTATAATCTACTTACTATAATAGTGTAGGTAAGACTACTTAGATTAGTATTAGATATAGTATTACTTAGAGGCATATAAGAGTGCGTAAGACGACAAAGGGCCTTAATTTAAGTAGACACCTATAGGCCTTATACGAAAGAATATTAAAAGTCTATAGAGCTAGCTATAGGTAAAGTCTTAATATATACCTATTTTAGTTAGGTCTAAATTAGATCTAACTCTAAGAATACTAAACTACTAAAAGGAGGGTAGTAGATACTTATTCTAATCTAACTCTAGTAAGGGTCTAGTACTAGATAGAACTATAATATTATTACACTTATATAATTACTTAGTATAAATTATAATTATAATAGCGTAACACACTTATAAAGGCTTAGGCGCTATTCTTACTACTTATAAGTAAAGTTTAACTCTCTTACTTAAAGACTAGAGCTAGATATAATATAAACTAGAGTTAGATATAGGCTAGACTAGAGTTGGACTATATCTAGATAAGAGCTAGACCTAGTTCAGACCTAACCTAGGGTTAGGTTAGTTATCCACCCTAATATAGGCGGGTATAAATATTAAGAGTAAGGATCCTAATAGAAGTAATATAAGACTTCTATTATTAAGAACTCTAGAGGTTAGTTTTTATAGATAAAGTAATAGTATATTATAAATAAAAGTTTCTTAAGTAACTTATATATTATACTTATACTTATAACTTAAGTTAAATATATTAAGCTATAAGGGTTTAATACCTAGACTATATACTTAATAAATATCCTATATCCTACACTATCTTATATATTTAATATTGTCCTATATATAAGACTTTGTGAGATATTATAGGATCTATAGAATACACGTAACTTATCTTATAGTGGCGTTCCACTAAGACTATAGGATATAGAGCGCTTTAGCGTTATTAGTATACGCTACTTATATTCTTATATAGCCATAGTATAGGCTTCTTCCTTTATTATTCCTATATCTTTAGGCTGTCCCCTTCTCTCTATCTTAGTTCGTAATAATAAAGTAACTAAGTCCTACTATAGTACTTAGGCAAATTTTTAATATTCTTTCGTATAAGGCCTATAGGTAGCCTTTTAGAATCCTATAGTCTTTTATAATCCCACGCACTCCTATATATCTCTAAGTAACCCTATATCTAATATAGATCTAACTAGTCTTACCTACGCTATTATATAACCCTAACTTAAGGTTAAGCTCTAAGCGTAACCCTAAGCGTAACTCTTCTAGGCATAGGCTATATTAGTAAATACTAACTTCCTACTATATTTTTTTAAATATCTTATGCTATAGCTATCATATTATTATAAAAAGTAGCTTATTAAAATTATATAGGTTTTCTATATCTATAGTAGAAGTTATATAAATTTTAAGCACTATTCTAACCTTAAATCCTAGCGCCTATGTAAATCTATAGGATTAAGGTCCACAAACTCGCTAAGAAATCTGGGATTAAGGTCGATTCTGACCTTAATCCTGTCGGGGATATATGATAGAAGAAGATTTGGAAGAGAATGAAGCTAGTCTCCTTTAGGTAGAGATCGACCAGCTAAACGACTAAATCGCTAGGTTAACGCGCGAAAACACTTTAGCCCCTAATAAATCTCTCCCCTCTACTAAATTATATTTATTAACTACTAAATAACTTTCCTATTTCTTAGAAAGGTTTCTATTAGCGACCCTAGACTTACTACGTATTAAGCTCTCTAAGTGTACTCCCTTAATAGATAACCTTAGTAATAGAGTAGATTCTATATTCTACTAATAGTAAGCTTCTATTAAGGACCGCCTAATAATTAATATAGACTACTATTAGAGTGAATACGCCCGCATAGCACTAGTTTAGGGACACACTACTAGTATCGCAAAAGGATACCTAGAACTGTAGTACCTAGCCGACTTAGACTAGGACTAGTTCTAAGACGCTAAAGATATAATTACTACTCTAAAATTATATTTTATATCTAGTAACGAGTAGATAGAGAGCTAAGCTACTTTTTACTACTTACTTATAGATAAGAAGGAAACCTTCGCTAAGTTTAAGGCTAAATTTATTAATATAGCTATTAAAGAATCTATATCTAAGTTAGAGTAGTTCTTCTATCTATAAGAGAAGATTATACTAACCTTACGCGTTCTAAACTTAAGATTTAAGTACTAATAGAATCACTCCTTTAATAAAATAGTATAGCACCTTACTACTTTTAATACTAAGTAGAGAAACACTCCTTTTAGATATAGTTCGGACCCTACCCTAAGAAATATTTATACTCTACTAACAAAGTCCTACTTAAATTAGTCTTAGGACTCCTAACTATATACTAATAGAGTAAGGTCTAATCCTACTCTAGTAACCCCCCGCGTCTACTTAAATACGCCTAGACTTCCATCTAAGTCCCCCGCACCTAATAGTAAGCTAATTAGTAATTACTATAACTATAGTAAGCCTAGTTACTATTTAAGTAATTACCTAGCTCCCTAGGTAAGAGAAATTAAAGTAGAGATAGAAGAATTTAAAGAAGTAAATAAATATTTATTAGATAAGAACTAGTTAGAAAATAACAACACCTAGGAAAACTCTCTAGCCTAGGCTTATATAAGTATAACCTTACTAATATTAACCTATTATATTTATTTAGAGGAAAATACTTCTAAGTCCTACTATTTTATATTTAAAAGATTTTAGTATTAGCTTATATTTATTAGTTAATATTAGAGCCTAAAGTTTCTTATTTTTAAATTCTACTATTACCTATATAATCTCTAGTTCTCTTTAGGTTCCTATCTAGAAACTACTTTTTAAGATTATAGTTAAAAGATTCTAAAACTAAGTTTAGATAAGAGTAGATAAGTATATTTAGTTATACGTTTAAATTAATAGAAGGAAAATCTATAACTACCCTTTTATTATTATAGATTTAGGAATTATAAGATTATATTATTAGTATTAAGTAGCTAAGGCGTTTCTAGCTAATACTAGATACGACTTAGAGCCAAATCGTATAGCCACCTAAATACCCACTAACTTATAATCCTACTCCTCCTATCCTAGTATAGCTAAGATAACCTTCCCTTAATAATAATATAGAATAGGATATTATAAGGAGGAACGCCCTTTAGGAAAAGGATAACTATTAGAGGAGAAATAGTCCTTATAAAGCCTATATAAGGAGAATCTAAGGTTATCTTAAACTCCCTAAAGTATAAGTGTCCCCTACTTTATATAAACCTATACTAAACCCTATTTAAACTAATAATTCACCCTATATTACTATTATTTCTATAAATACTTTTTACTACTCTATAAAATATATAGAAAATAAGTTCTTTATAATAAGTATCTATAAGATTAATTATATTCTAGAAGAGCGTATAGAACCTAATAACTCTAAAAATACTAAACTAGTAAGGGACTAGCTTCTATCTATATACTAATTATACTAAAATATATTTAGTAAAATTATAGTAGACTAGCTACTAGAATACTATCCTTATAACTATAAGATTATTCTTACTAAAACCTCTTCTAAATTAGTTTAGTCCTCTATATAAGTAGAGTACTAAAGAACTTAAAGCTACTAAAATATTTATAATAGAGAATCTTAAGAAGGGATATATTAACCTAAGTAACTACCCTTTCACCTCTCCTATCCTCTACATCTAAAAACTAAATAGAGATATATAAATTTACGTGGATTACTACTACCTTAATATAATAACCTATAAGAATTCATATCCAATACCCTATATTAATAAGCTACTAGCCCGTACTTATAAGGCTAAGATATTTACTAAGCTTAATATACGCGCGGCATTTAATAAGATTTAAATAGACCCTAACTTTAAAAAGTAAACTATATTCTATACTTACTATAGAACGTATAAGTTAAAAGTACTACCCTTTAGGCTATATAATAGTTCTATAACCTATTAGTATTATATAAATAATATATTAATAGAGTACCTTAACGACTTTTTATATTATATACTTAGATGATATTCTTATCTACTCTAAGTTAGAGAAAAGACTATACCCTCTACATACGTAAAGTATTAGAGAGACTAAGGTAAGCTAGCCTTTAGGTGGATATTAAGAAAAGCGAGTTTTATATAAACTAGGACTAAATACCTAAGTTATATTCTAACTAACTAAGGGTTAGAGGTAGACCCTAATAAGGTAGAACCCTACGTAATTAGGTTTAGACCTACTACTATTATAGGAGTGAAGTTATTCCTAGGCTTTACTAGGTTCTATTAATAATTTTATCCCTAAATACTTGCGAATTATAAAGCCCCTTCTCGCCCTCTAAAGTCCCTCTAGACTATTTATATAAGATTTAGACTATAATTAGGCCTTTATAAAACTAAAGTTAGTACTATTAGAAATTCCTATCTTATATTACTACTATCTAGAGTATAATACTAAGGTAGAGACTAACGCTTCTAATAGTGTTATGGCAGGCGTTCTTTTATAAAAGTAGCTAAATAGAACTTAGTATCCTATAGTATTCTTTAGTAAGGTTCTATCTAGGTCTAAGCTAAATTAGGAAATTTATAATAAAGAACTTTTTACTATAGTAACCGCCTTTAGTAAATAGCGACTAGAGCTACTTTTAGTACGCTCCTAGGTTAACGTATACTCTAATTATCGCTCCTTAGAATACTTTATAACTACTAAAGTTCTTAACGCCTACTAGGTGAGATAGGCTAAGGAGTTAGCCCCTTTAACTTCTACATCTAATACACGCCCGGTAAGGATAACGCGCGTACTAACATTCTCTCCTAGCGTAAATAAGATATAGGGAACCTGAAGAGGGCCCAACTTGACAACCGTTCGCGGGTCCTCCTAGGACCGCACTGAATTGATAACCGTTCGCGGGTCCTCCTAGGACCGCACTAAATTAATAACTAAATTAACTCTAAACTAGCTAGTGCTTACGTGGCCTAAATCTAAGTGCTATCTACTTCTATATTTATAGTAGAGGCCGTTCTAGAAGCTATATCTTTAGATTCTCTAGAGCTTATAGAATCCCTTCTCTAAGAAAATTACTAATTATTTAAGGTCGAACGTTCTTCCCTTCTAGATAAGTATTAGATAGAGAATAGACTACTACTTTATTCTAACTAATTATACGTGCTAGCTAACTTTATCCTATACACTCGCCTGTATCTAGGAAGCCTTATAATTAGGTGTTAATAGCACACCCTAGTGCGAAGAAAACCTACTAGTTACTTACCCTAAAGTACTACTAGAAGGGTATAAAAGCTACCTATAAAAGGTATATATAAAAACTATATTACCTATAGAAAAGTATACCTAAGATAGACCCAACTCTAAGGGTTAATTCACCCTCTCCCTATTTCTAATAAGCTAAATATAATATTTATATATCGACTTTAAGGAATTTCCCTTAAGACTATTCTAGTTACGATATAATTATAGTTATAATCGATCGCTTATCTAAGTAAACTATCTCTATCCCTTACTATAAGACTATTAATACTAGAGGGATAGTGGACCTTTTATATAATAGGTATTACTAATTTAGCTATACACCTAAAACTATAATCTCTAATTATAGCTTTTAATTTATCTCTAGTTTCTAGTCTAAGTTCTATTAGATACTAGATATTAAAGTTAAACTATTTACTACCTACTATAGAGAAACTAATAGCTAAACTAAGATTATAAATAAGTATATTAACTAGAGACTAAGGCTATTTATATTCTATTACTAGGATAACTAGGAGTAGATTATTACCTTTAATTAATTATACTTAGATTTTCCTTACTATACTCCTTAATTAGATTTTACTCCCTACTAACTCCTATATAGCTTAGAACCGCGATAAAGTTAGGATTAGAAATATCCTACTAATCCTTTTACACCTACTAATAAGTTAAATTATAAGGATACCCTAGCTTTAGCTACTTAAATATATACTATATAGAAATTTGCTAAGAACTAAATAGAAAAAGCCTAGGACTAGATACGTATTAGAGTAAACCACTACTATTAACTAGTCGACTAGGAAGTTAGAGATATAGTCTTCCTTAACAACCGTAATCTAGCTATAGATCGCCTAAGTAGGAAGCTATCCTCTAAATAGGAGGGACCTTTTTAGGTACTAGAGAAGGTAGGATATTCCTACTACTTAAGGCTACTAGATGGGGTCCTAGATTTATAATGTCTTCGCACTAGACCTCCTTTATAAGGACCCTTAAGATCCCCTTTTAGGATAAGAACCTCCTAAACCCTCTAGTAATCCTACCTAGGGAATAGACGAATAGGAAGTAGAAGAAATTCTAGTAAGTAAGTTATATCGCTTAAAACTAAAATACTAAGTTAGTTAGGTTAGATATAACCTAGACCCTACCTAGTACCTAGCCTTAAACTTTATAGGAGCCTTTTATAAACTTAAACTCTTCTATAAATAGAATCCTAATTAACTAGGACTACCTTAAGCCTTAGATAAGTGGATTATAGTATAGGAATAAGATATTAAAGATATAACTTTACTATAGGATAATAAAATTTAGGGAAGAAGAAAAGAAAAAAGACTTTATTAGGTATCTTTAATAAAACTAGGTCACCTCTAACCCCTATAGTACTACTAAAAATAACCTGACTCAAACATCTAAGTCTGAGCCGCCCCCCTATCTTAACGTTAAGGCCCTTATAGACTAGGGAGGCACTCTAGGAGAGTTCATCATCATCGTTATCGTCGTCGTTATCGTCGTCGTCGTCGCCTCCTAGGGCTCTAGAGCCGGGATAAACCCGGTTAACCTTAGCCTCGAGGGCAGCAACCCTCGCCTTAACCCGCTGGAGACTATTTCGGATCTCCACTAGGACCTGGTGGGAGGCGGCTAGAAGCTGAGCCACAGACAGCTCCTTCTCCTAGCTTCTCGTCACCTGGACCTAATGGGCTAGGACAAGAGCGGCTGCCTGCACGCGCTTAATGGCAGAGGACCGGTCACTAGCTGAATCCTCACCGAACTTCGCGGCGGCAACAAGGTCTATAGCACCTAGGAGTTCTATGAACTCCTCCTTAACGTACGCTAGAATCTATTAGAGTTAATTAGGAGCCTAGAAAAGCGAAAAGAGAAAAGGAACACTTACTAGGACGCACTTCTCCTTCTACTAAGTGTAGTAGGCGCACTTCTTAGACGACTTGGACTCGAACTTATAGTCGACCAAGAAATTAGCGCGCGCGTAGGCACGCACGGACCGTATATAGATAAAGCGATATGCTTCTAGAAGGGCCCTAGTAGGGCAGCGAAGAGGTATTATGGAGAGACGATTTAAAAAAAAGCGTATATCTAGATTAACTTAATTATAGCGTAGAGAAAGAAACTTAGACTAGATACTATTATTATTATTAATATACTACTTAAGGGAGTAAATAGTCTTAGTATTCACGTGACACCACTCCTAGACCGTAGTTCTATCCCTAACCACCGCCTATTTGCTACCCTACTACTACCTAGACTTAGACCTACCTCGCAGATAGATAAGGGCGCAGCACGACCTCGCTACCAACGCTTAGACCCACTAAATAGATGTTCGCGCCGGTTTAGAGGCTGGCCTAGAAGGTTCTCCGCCAGACCACCGCTAATATTAGGCCATAAGGTAAACAAAAGAGTGAGGCAAAGTGGGCCTACCTAGCCTTAGAGGTGATCTGGATCTACACCTAGAAGGTTCCCCGCATAGTCACCGCTAGACTAATAAGGATAAGTAAACACTAGGGAGGCTCTGCGGGGACCGCCCACCATTAGCTCTAGTATGGGTGGGGTAGCAGGTAAGACAGCACGTGGGATAAATAGAGCTATTAGAGAAAGATGAGATGGCGTTATTTAGGGGAAAGAGCCGCGTTGGAAGGGTTTTGGGAATATACTTAATGAAGGACCTAAATAGGATAAGAAAATATATCAAAATCGCGACATAGCTATAGGACTAGCTGTCTATAGGAGGGGGGGGTAGTGTAATGACACACTTGTCACAGCCGTGTTGGTAGTCGCTGGGTGATAGATCCGAGGTTGACCCAAGATTATTCTGGGTCGGATCCGAACTAGATCTAGGTCGGCTCACATAAGAAGCAGGTCTCCCACTTAGTTGTTCCGCAGATTTTTAATATCCTCTCGTACTAGGCCTATAGGTGTCTGCTTGAATTAAGGCCCTTTGTCGTCCCACGCACTCCCATATGCCTCTGAGTGACGCTACGTCCGATACTAATCCGAGTATTCTTGCCTGCGCCGTTACACTAGTAGTGTTAGATCTATAAAAATAGGTTATTCCTTAAGGGCTCGTTAACTAGGCGCGCTCGGCTTCTAGTCTAATAATATTAATTCTTCCTTACGAGAATAAGTAGTTATATACTAGGTAGGTTCCGTTACTATATACCTAATATACTCTATCTACTAGTTATTATTTCTATATCTTCTACTTAGATCCTCTAGTCTATTAACTTTAGTATATCCCCTCTTATAACCTACTCTATCTAAGTAGTCTTAAGAATAACTATATAATCCTCTTTATTAGCCTATTAGGCTTCTTTATAGAGATCTAAGTCACTAAGATTATTAATTAGTTCTTCTATTAGCTATACTCTTAGTATCCTAATTTTAACTATTATCTATTTAACCTTATTCTTAGGGTAGTCTCTATAGAAGTATCCTACTTTACTATATTAGAGATATACTTTTATTATTATAGCGCTTCTTACGTTCGTCTATAGAAAGACTATTCTAGTTCTTTCCTTATAGTTTCTAATTCCTAGTTATTTCCTATACCTTACTAGTTATAATAGTATCGCTATCTTTATTAATATAACTACACTATCTTCTTATATTCGCTATATTAGGCTAAAATTATTCTTTCTATTATCTATTTCGTTCCTATAGTTAGTTATTAATACGCGTGGCGAGTTTAATAAGCGCGTATAGCATCTCTAGCTTATTATAGTATACTAGACTATTTTTAATATTTTCCTTTAGACCTACTTTAAATACTATTCGAAGTGCTACGTCGTCCTAATTAATTCTTGCTTAGAGTTATTTAAACTCTACTATATATCTAGATATGGACGTGGTCTACTTTAGGCGCGTGATTACTTTCTTAGCCTAGTTCTTAGCGTCTATTTCTCTAAAGATGCATCCTATTTCTTCCTTAAAGTTCTTTCAACTTGCGAATATGGCTTAGGTCTCCTCCTTAGTCCTATTCTAATTTATATCTATTAAATAATTATCCACGTATAGCTATATCTAGTTAGACGCCTTTCCCTTTAGGAAAGTACTAGCTATAAGGACCTTCTCTTAATTATTTAGTATATTATTAAATTCGTAGTATAAGTCTATATTAGTAAGGAATACTTATAGCTCTATACGGCTCCTATCAAACTTCTTAGATATTACTATCTTAGGTTTCTTAATAGCCTTTTTATTTAGTATGGCTATTAGCTAACTTATAAGCTAATTAATTATTTACTATATCTTAGCTATCTCCCTAGCTCTCGTCTAAGCCTCGCGTCTAAGATTTTATAATTCCTCTAGAGGGCTTCCTACCTTAGGCTCGCCTTAGCCTACTTCACTTAGAGTGAATATATCATTATCTATAGGTAGTACTATTAGTCTAACACCCTAGGTATTATTATAAGCTACGCTTAAGCGTGATATCATTTCTAATCTTATTATAGACGCTATTAGTTAATCCTCCACTAAATCTAGATAGTGGTCAAAGTGTTACACGGGGTTTGGATATACTTCCCTAGTCTCGATCTGGGTTAGGGCGAGCTAATATAACTAAGTATAGCCGTGCGATTATTTAGCTGGAGGTTCAGATAGAACAACTAAGTATCAATCTATGTAAGAGAGGAACTTATAAGAGTTGACCACAATAAGTGTAATAATAAAATCCGACCTATTCTTATACCTATCGTGTTCCATCCTAGTGCTCCCTATTCTCCTTTGGAAGCATGTTACTATGGGAGTAGTGGGAGTACAATTCTCCTAAGGCCACCCGTGCTCCCTTCCTTAGCGGGAGAATGGCTCTTGGCGGGAGCGCACATCACGTGACCCTTAGCCCCGCGATGGTCATTACCTTCTGACGTGGACGTGGTTGGTCTTCAACCCCGTCACCCTGCGTCAAGGAGAGAATCCTTTTTGTTACTTGTAACATCTATAGCCTAAAGTCTATATTTAGTAGTAGAGTAGCTTAGTATTATAACTTTTATACACCTAGAATAAATTCTTACTTTATACTATGTAATACCCTTTCTTAACCTAGAAATAAAATATTCTATAAAATATCTCTATAGTAAGCAGGATATATATTATATTAGTAGCGTCTACTAATATCTCCTTAGTATTATCTGTAACGCTATTACAACACTGCCAAGTATCAGACCTATCCCAGATCCGGATCGGAGAAAGTATCCACCGCTCCCCTCAGCAGTCATTCGTTCTTGTAGTCGGATCCGACTCGGATCCGACCAGGACAGGTATATATAGAGACACTCCCTGTAGCTAGCTCTGCGGACTTTTAATATCCTTTCGTATAAGGCCTATAGGTGTCTATTTGAATCAAGGCTCGTTTGCTGTCCCACGCACTCCCATATGCCTCTGAGTGACACTACTGCCGATACTGATCCGAGTAGTCTTGCCTGCGCCGATACACCTACAAGGGATCTTCCTGACCTAGGGAGTTGAACTAGGGATAGTCTACCACTATCATCTTTCAAAATGTTACTTCAGTACGACTGCATGAAATGTGTAAAGTTTGGTGCTACTAAGCATTCGGAATCTCAGGGTTTTATACGGCTGCTAGCGGGCTAGAGGTGTTCATGCATAGACGCGGACGTGGTCAAATTGCGGCAACGATAGAAAACTTTGGAAACACAGGAGGGCTGTGACATGGTAATTGGTCGCAGAATACTGATTGCAATCCATTGCGCACTCAGAGCGCGTCGACTAGATAAGCATTGGCGACACGCGACCGGGACAGTGCTTGTTTGCCTATAACATTGTTCGTCCGTACAACAACACCAATAGAGGAAGGCGGTACTCTCATATGTTTTTCTGAATATGTATAATACCGGCAACGCAAGTGTAGAAAGTACTGCTGCAGTCCATGACTCCACAGCCTCAGCGGTAACTATCTCCACTGCTTCGACCTAGACGAAGAAGAAAACATTAAGTCATAGGATTCCCACTACAAAGTCGAGTATAAGATTTTGGTTATTGTGCTGGCTTCGTACAGTCGCTCGGAAGCATGCTCAAATATCGATGTCGCGCACCGGAAACCAATCGTGTCGAAGCCGAATATCTGCAGTATTTAGACAAAGTAGCTGGATTCAATGGGTGCTTTAAAAGCTTGCCTGCAAGTTGTGGCAAGCTAAGAATGCTCAGCCGGTTAACTAAGCGAGCTGTAAACGAGTATGCAGGTGGGCACACCATTGTTGGGGATCAAGATGTCCAGCCAGGTTGTCTTCAAAAATTGTGCATCGAATGATTCTAATGGGACCTCGCTAGTCATGACGACCTGCCTTTTCGACAACCTCCAGTCATAGGTGAAGCTGCTATTGGCTGCGCATTAGCATATTGTGGGCCCCCTGCCATGTCGCAATCGCCCCTTCAAATTCACGATGGTGGGCCATGCAATCCTTCAAAACAGTTATAAATGTGACCATTGGCGACAATGACATGAAGCACAGCACGCTTTCCTGCAGTCAAGATTTAAAATGGCTGCGACCGAAGCCGCCGTGAAGCGCCCTTCTCATGAGGATGTGTCACTTCCAACATCGCAGGCACCCTCGACTAGCGAAGTCAAGCGCAAGTGGTATCGCTCTACTCTCTTCAATGCTTTCGTCATCGGTGGTGTAGGCTTCATGGCGCCTGGTTTGTGGAACGCTATGAATGATCTTGGAGCGGCCGGCGCGCTGGATCCATACCTCGTTAATGCTGCCAATGCCCTCATCTTTGGCATCATGGGTTTCCTATGCCTATTCGGTGGACCAATTGCGAATAGGATCGGGTTGGCATGGACCCTCTTCTTGGGTGCCGTGGGTTATCCAATTTACTCAGGTGCGTTTAATGATTAGAATGCGATTCCGAATCTTAATACGATGTAGCGGGTCTATATACAAACAATCGCTTTGGCAACGTTTGGTTTGTCCTTGTTGGTGCAGTGGCATGCGGTATCAGCGCCGGTTTGTTCTGGGTGTCTGAAGGAACTGTTGCGCTCGGCTATCCTGAACCTGGAAAACGAGGCAAATATATGAACATCTGGCTATGGTTCCGCACTGGAGGACCTCTGCTTGGCGGCGCCATCGTGCTCGCCCTCAACAACGACGCATCCGCGAAGAAAAAGGGCAAAGTTGGCTATCAGGCTTACCTAGTCTTCATTGCTCTGCAGTGCGTTGCCTGCCCACTCGCTCTTGCACTCAGTCCGCCTGAAAAGGTGCAACGTAGTGATGGCTCCAAGGTCATCATCAAGGCTGAAAACTCGTTCAAGGCCGAAGTCAAGGCACTTTGGCGCACTTGCACTCGTAAGGATGTTCTCCTTCTACTGCCAATATTTTATGCCGCGTACTTCAATCAGTACAACGGAAACTACAAGGTATGTGCTCGTTGTTAAATCATCCATTAGGTAGGCCCGCTGATCGCATCTAGACATACTATTTTGGAGTTCGTGCCAGAGCCCTTATGGGCTTCGTTGGCAACTTTGGAACTCTATTATCGTCTCAATTGATCAGCATGTTCCTGGACTACAAGAGACTTAAAGTCAAGCAACGCATTGCATTCGGTTTCTACTACGTTATCGTGCTGCACGTAATTGCCTGGACCTACGGTTGGGTCATCCAGGAGAAGTACACTCGACACCCACCGGTGTTAGATTGGGAGGATTCTGGATTTACTGAAGGCTTCTTTGTCATTATACTCTGGGAGTTCGCCCGGCAGGCTCTGCAAAATTGGCTCTACTACCTTCTAGCCACGAAGACGGACAACATCTCCGAATTGAGCCGTTTCTCAGGAATCTTGAGAGGTCAGGAGAGTTTTGGACAGGCTGTTGCTTTCGGCTTGAATACAAAGAAGTGGAAAGGCGGGAGAGTTCCACTTGCCGTAAACACTATTCTTCTCAGCCTTGCAGTGTACCCAACTTGGCTGGTGGTGAGGGACCATGTGCCAGTTGAGGCTGCGGACAGTGTGGCAGACGAGGTCTCAATCGAACGGGTGCCAACATTGGAAGATAAACAGATCTTTGCCAAAAGCGAGGCGCTCGGAGCAAAAAATGTGTAATCTAGTAATAATCCAATGTCGTAGGCAAGGCCACCCAACCTGGCGTTGGGAGTTCAAAGTAGTATTCCTCCCCAACGCGTCTCATGCGCCTATAAGGTCTCCATAGGGATAAGGAAAGTTATTTCGTCGTCGAGGTCATCAAAATACACTCTGAAGATATGGTCTATGTCGTATAGCGGAAACAACGGAGATAAGGAGAGAGTGATGAGGCGTAGATGAACAACGAGTTGAAAAACAACACAGGAGAAAGGAGAAAGGCGAAACAAAAGTGAATTCTAGTAAAGCTAGTTGGGCTCTAGAAAATGCCGACTTCTATAATTTCTCCGGCGAAGAAGAGGAGTTTACAACAGCGCTTGAATCTTCAGAAACCACTTTGCTCCTGCGGCCTGTCAAAGATCTGAAAACGGATAGGATCTGGTCCCTACCAGACCAAAGCGGCGCAAATCCAGCAACGAACAAGGTACCCCATAGCCAAATGATAGCGATGATAAGCCATGCGGCATAAAAATCCTTGCTGAAAACATAATGAGCTGCATACATTGGCAACGGCCATAGAACCCAATGTCCAAGGAATGTAGCCAGTGACCAGAACGTAGCGATGCGGCCCCATCGCTTGAGCTCCTTCTGCTGTTGGACTGAATGGACTTCGGCCTCGATTTGCTCAGCTGTGAAAATGCTGATACTGCGTCCATCGCCAGAAGTTGTCACAACGTCAAAGGCAAGCTTTTCCTTCTTGAAATCCGCCCAATCATAGTTCTGAGGCTTGTAGAATGACAGCAAAAAACTGTACAGAGAGGGCGAGAAGGCCGAGGCTGTCGTACCGTAGACGCACGGGAGGGCCTGACCTGTTGTAGCGATAGTGACAGTGCCGTACAGGCCTCGCGCACTGCCCAGCCACACAGCAATACCAGTGATTAGTCCAAGCAAAGGTGATACAATTGCAGCCAGTTTGCTTTGGCGGCGCCAAAGTATGGCAAATACTGTGGGAAAGATACCCGGACATGTTAACACGCCTAGCATGTAGAGTGTCCATCCAAGATCGACACCTCCGTAATGCAGCGCAGTGGAGAACGCGGCAGCGAAAACTGCGAAGAAGACTACGCCGAAGTGCGACCATCGGATCACGTCTCTGTCGGTTGCATTGCGATTGATATAAGTCCGGTAGACATCAAATGAAAGAATCGAGGATACGGCAATAACTTGGGCGGATAACGTCGAAGTCACTGCCATGAAGGTGATCAGCAGCATGCCAGCGGCGCCTCCTTTGCCTGCAATCGTAACGGCAAAATATGGCAACACAAGTCCGCTGCTGATCTCTGTCGAGGACAATCTTCGCGGATAAGTCGGGAAAATAGGATTGTCCTCTAGGCCAAGAACCACAGAACTTGCCAACGTTGCGACTGCCCAGGGGATCGCGAAGTATGCGATACCACCGACAACATAGGCTGGGACCACAGACTTTGGCGCTGCGGCGAATGCTTTGATGAAGAAGGATGTGTCCATAATGACAAGGCCGAAGTTGGCAAGTAGATGGAGGATTCCAAAGTAGATACCTCCCTTCGATGCCATTGTCATATAGGTCCCGTCGTGGTTGCCAGCAATGGGGTGTCTATCTGTCGCAGTCTTGACGAGCTCGTAAAGATTGCCAACAGATCCCACCTCAGGCACCGTCCAGACCTTGACCGAGAAGTAGCATAGGATGATCAAGATCGTAAAGGTATGGAGATAATCCGTCAGGAAAGTGGCTTTGATTCCACCCACGAAGGTATAAAGCGCGACTCCAAGAGGAAGTAGAAATGTTGCAGCGATGATATGCATGCCAGTCAGTGCCGTGATAGCAGCCGATGCGCCTAATAACATGTTTGCACAGGCGATGATGTTGTTCACGAGACACAAGAACATCCAGACAAAGTGGGCCGTGGTACCGTAACGGATGCGGATGATTTCGAGCAAGGTGTGAGCCTCGGGAATCTTTCTCTTGCAAGAGATGCCCAATAGTGCAAAGAATACGATCATTGGCGAACATCCTGCCGCAAACCAGAAAGGACCAGCAACGCCATAGGTATAGCCGACAAGAGAGGAGCCAAGCATAGCTGTGCTCCACAGCCATGACGAGATGACAGCGGATGTGGCAAGGCCTGTCCTGACGTTACGGTTCGCAGTCATGAACCTTTTCTTCAATTAGCGACACAAACGTGAAGAGTAAGGTGGGGCGTACATTTCCGTCTTCTCATTGTCTTCGCCGACAGTCTTCTTCAACAGGCGAGTCACAAATATCATACCAAGAGCAATGGCCAACCCAATGCCAACAACGACCACATAGCCAACAGCTTGTGATAGAGGAGGCATGATAGAGTCATCTTGCACAAGCATGATGTCGGTATAAACCAATTTGAGAACGGGCTCGTATTCTGGTTTCTTGCCCCTGATGCATGCGCGCCCCAAATATATACCTTGGACTTCTGCGTATGTAGAGTTGTGCATGTCCTGACCTGCATCATACGGCCATTGGATTCGTCAACATGATACTGTATGGCGACAGCTGCATCGCTAGCTAGTCCCATCTGCTGTCCAGATCGGCCTATTAGCATGAGCAGCACGTGAATGCCGCGATACGGCACTTACTCGGGCAAAAGATGCTTCGATTACACTAGGGTTACGCATGTCGGTTGAGCGATCCTGCTGTAGGTTTGTCCCTGATAGATTTCATCTCGCAGCCTCAAGTTCAGCTGCTGGTTAATGCCGGCAAAATCCCCCAGGACTTTTTCGCGTGCAGCATGCGCTAGTCCCTAAGGCGTATCGCTATGAATTTCGCAAATACCTAGGTACCTGCTTAAGTACCTTTGAGATATCATGGTGGCCAGACCATGGCTTGAGACTACTGGGAAGTCATTCACTAAGCACGCCAGGCCGAACAAATTTTATGTGATGATATCGCTCTGAACTATCAAAGTAAGAGTTTAATAATTAGTACGGTTCAATCGCAACAAACTCCTCGCGGATACATCATATTAGCCCAGAGTGCGACATCGGCCTGGATGGGATCCGTATAACCAATAATGGCTACCAATATTGATCCGCAGAGTTTATCTTCGAAGGGTTTTGCTAGGTTCTCTCCATGGATTGAGGGGTCGAAGTAGGAATCAGGAAATCCTAGGACGATAGTCTTGTAGTGGGGTTGGGAACAATTCCGAACTTCCGAAGACACTCGGCAAGTGTTTCAATACATCGCATATTCCTCAGTGCTCGTGTCTGGACATCGAATATCTCCTCTGGAAGCACGATAATATGCCTTATTCTAGCATTACAGAGAATTTGTGAAACTATTGTACGTCATGAACTCGCGTAAATTTGATGATCGCAACGCAACCGATCAAGGGCAGAGTGAGTCTAGCGCGTCCTTCGTAATTCAGCACCACTATGGCACAATCGCTGTCACGTCATTCGGCCGGAGATGTCGTACCACAACGGCATCTAAGGTGACGAGCGAATGCAGACGAGCGAATGTACTCTGTGGTATACTAAAACATCGACTAGCGGACGAATGGAAAGAGCATTCAATACATAGCTTTCTCTTATCCCGGATTCCGGAGTGCAGTGTTGCATCTTAACACAATTATCTGGCAATTGTTAATGCTCGCTCAAAATGGTCACAGCAGATAAGAAGAAGCAATTGATACTCAACGCTTTCGTCGAAAGCTGCTCGGGACATCAAAGTCCAGGTCTTTGGCGCCATCCTGATGATCATTCCTCCGAGTTCAACCGTATAGAGCATTGGACGGAGCTCGCGAAGCTTCTTGAAGCTGCGAAGTTCCATGGGATTTTCATCGCAGATGTTCTCGGTGGGGTGAGTTGTTGACAGTGGAATTGGTGTTCGATCAAGCATACTAATGTTCAACTCAGTATGTCATCGTCATCTTAACAGAGCGCTTCTCATGGCACATGGGCGTTCTTATGTATCCACTACAGTTGAGTGAAGCCCGGCGCACTGACACACCAGCAGATACGATGTCTACCAAGGATCGCTAGATGCTGCTGTCAAGTCAAGCGCACAATGGCCTGTGAACGAGCCCTTGGCCATAGTTACTGCCATGGCAGTAGTAACGAAGAGTCTGGGCTTTGGTGTAACATGTGCAACCACGTATGAGCAGCCGTATCACCTTGCGAGGAGACTGTCCACCGCAGACCATCTCACCAATGGTAGAGTAGGTTGGAACGTAAGTAAATCCTGGAAAATATATAAATAGCGCTGAAGTCGGTACTTAGATCGTGACTGGCTATTTGGACTCGGCGGCACGAAATCTTGTGAATGGCGCTGATCAACCATCACATGATCAACGATACGAGATTGCTGAAGAGTATCTGAGAGTCATGTATGTCCTAATCGCGAATTTCCGAATCCCTGTCCTCCACTTATCACGACTAATGCTGCGCAGGTACAAACTTTGGCAATCGAGTTGGCGCGATGACGCAGTGAAGATTGATAGAAGGACAGGAGTGTACACAGACCCCAAACTCGTGCGTCGGATCAATCATAGAGGCAAAAATTTCACAGTTCCTGGACCGCACATCTGTCAACCTTCACCTCAAAGAACGCCAGTTCTGCTGCAAGCTGGCACTTCGAAAGCGGGGAAGGCCTTTGCAAGTCAACATGCCGAAGCTATATTCGTCGCTGGCCATAGCCCAAGCGTTATCGCCGAAAATGTCGCGGATATCCGTGCACAGGCGAAAGATTTTGGTAGGGATCCACAAAGTATCAAGTTCCTCGCTCTGATCTGTCCGATCATCGGTAACACGGAAGAGGAAGCACAGACTAAATTCGAGGACTATCAGCAATATGGCGATCTGGACGGCGCGCTCGCGCTCTTTGGCGGGTGGACTGGCATCGATCTTGCGCAGTATACGGATGACCAGGAGCTGAGACACGTTGAGAGTAATGCTATTCGTTCAGCTGTCGAAGGCTGGTCAAAGGCATCACCGGGAATCCCCAAGTGGACGAAACTCACTGTTGGAAAACACATTACAGTGGGTGGGCTGGGTGCGACCGTCGTAGGCACGCCAAGCCAAGTGGCTGATGAATTCGAGCGGTGGGTGAACGAAGCAGATGTGGACGGTTTCAACATCGCCTATGCGATCAAGCCTGGTACATTTGTGGACGTCGCTGAACTACTTATCCCGGAACTCAGAAAGAGAGGACTTTTCTGGGATGACTATGCAGTGCCGGGAGGAACGTATCGCGAGAACCTGCATTGAAAAAGGGTGCAGCCCATCCGCCTGAGGATCATCCAGGATCCAGGTACCAGTGGCGAGCTGGCGTGAGAGCAGAAGATTCTGTCATTCCTCCAGAGCCATCATTCGATACACCCGCAGAGAGTGTGACCACTCAGGGTAAGGACAAAAGCAGCGATGTGAACGGAGCTGCATCAAAAAAGAGAACACCAAAAGATACTGCGAGCGATTCAAGTCTTAATCCGCGAAGAAAAAGCGCTCGCGTTTCTTAAACAGTAAAATATAACTGAGTATGTACATGAAATATGTAGTTACTGCTTCTCTGTCTATCAGCAGCCGCACCACCACCTCGTTCTCTCGATCAGCTGCAGAGTGCGAGCCGGCTCTCCATAACTATTCTTCGTCTTGAAATCCGCTTTGCCATTGAGTAACTTACAGTAGCGACCGAACTGCTGCACCATGCCCTTCTCTAACTGTGCAGTACCGCACCGTCTCTTCATCGCTCCTCTTTATGGTAATGAGCTGGCTCTGCCTATCGCCAAAGTGTATTTCGATGCAGTGGACCGAATCAATTGCATTGGGAAATTCCGGGATTGTCTTCCCGCAGAAGGTGTTTAAGCAGAAGCAGTAACAGCTTTGAGCAACCACACCATTGTTTCCTTCCGGCTCTGTTTCGCCAAGTATAGCACCGTCCGTCCATGAAAATCCGTCGCCCCAACATTCGCTCCACAATCAACTAACAAACGCGCCATCCCATCATCCTCTTGTAAAATTGCATGGTGCAGCGCCGTCTCCCCATATATGCCCTTCGCATTAATATCAGTGCCATACTCAATCAGGAGGCGCAGGTCCTTAGCATCCGCTTTCGGACCTAACGGCGAGGACACTCGCTCCACCGTCTGCCCTTCTTCCCTGTACTCAAAGTCCGGCCAGCAGCTTTCTCAAGCCCCATCATCACTTCCTTCCCCACTGCCGCACAGTGCAACACCGATACCTCATTTTGTCCTTGGCCCAGGTATCTGCTCCGGCATCGATTAGCAGCTGCACCACCACCTCGTTGCCTCCTAAATCTGCAAGGTGCAGCACTGTATACCCATATTTTCTCTCAGGTTGGAAGATCGCGCCAAGATCGATCAGCATCCGCATTACCGCCTCCTTACCTCCTGCGCTTGCTCAATGTAGCACTGTATGCCCATATTTATCCTCTGCTTGAATGATTGCACCACGATCGATGAACACCCGTACCACCGACTCATTCCCTGCCTTAACTGCCAATTGTAGCACCGTAGTCATATCCTCTTCTTCTGCTTCGACCCATGGTAAGATCTCCAGGGTACATGCCATGCGCAGCAATGGTGAAGGGTGACTTCTTTTTTAGTATATAGTATAGCTAGATCTCTCTGTATAATAGCTCAAGTAGTATTACTAAGCTTATCTTGATAGGGTATACATAGGCTAATAAAATAACCCTTTTAGGAGCGTTAAAAACCATATTATACCTATGATAATAACGGTAATCTTATCTTATTTGAACTCAAAATCTTAGTTAAGTTAGTAGCTATTATAATAATAGACTAGAATAAATACGTTAGTAAGCTCTTAGGTATCTTAATAGTACACGTACGTGCTAGGCCCTTAGGTAAACCTATTTTGTAATTATTAATCAGGATATTCAGCTTCGTAGGGCTCCTAGGCTTAGTTTTTGTTGGAGATGTAAGCTATGTAGCTGATCTCTAGCAGACTCCAGGGGATCAGGACTACACCTAGAATCTGCAATTGATCTACTATTAGAAGCTGTGATTAATCGATCACTAGACACCTACCTATAACGTCTAAGCTTACGCAATCTACTACTAGAAAGACTATTCTAGACTCTATCTATCAAGATATATATAGTAGTAGGATAGTTAAGTAGATAGGAGGTAGAGAAGAGAAGTAGAGAATAGTAGTTAAGAGAGATTAGAGAAGAATGGTTCACGCGAATCTGATCTAGACTAGTAATATATTTGTTACGATATGTCCGGAGACACCTTGTGTCCCCAGACACGAACCAGTCTCCAGACAAGATACAGTCCCCAGACAAGAAGCTGTCTCCAGAACAAGCCAAGTCTCCAGACTGAGAGCAGTCTCCAGACACACACTAGTACCCAGACTATGACATGTCTCCAGGCTACGCGCTAGCACTTATATATATTCGGTTATTTAGGAGCTAGTAGAAAAGATGCTGGAAATGGAAGCATCACGTGACGTGCTTAGTGATCAGTATTGCTTGGTACTACTGAGCAACTAAGCACTCTGCATATCGACCTGCAACCTACTTAGTGATCAGTATTACTTAGTACTACTAAGTAACTAAGTATACTGTATAGAGAACTAGTATATAGTAATAGACATCGAACCCTTATGGCTTAATATATTTAACTTAAGTTAACTATAAGTATAAGTATAATATATAAGTTACTTGAGAAACCTTTATTTATAACACACTGTTGCCCATCCACGAAAACCAACCTCTAGAGTTCTTGATAGCAGAAGTCTTATATTACTTCTATCAAGGCCCTTACTCTTAACAATATTATATCTACTTACTATCCTTCTCTCCCCTAGTATTGTCTACTATTACCTACGCTACTTAAAGTTATACACTGCCTTTGAGTCTATAGTAGAACAAGTAGCAGTAGTACTACCTCTGAGTCTACTTTAGGACAAGCAGCCTTCTTCCCCTACTTCCGCACCATATATATCCTAACAGGCTATCAGCCTCTAGGATATATATCCTTGACAATAACTTTAATAAGACTAGATTCTTAGTAAGTATTACTAGAATATTAAAAGTAGTTGCTAGCGTTAATAGAGTAGGTAAAGTAGTTATTATCTAGCTAGGTAATTATAAGTAAGTAATAGCTATTAAATACGTTAACTTGTCTAGCTAGTATCTTCTACTATTAATAATACTAGCTAGTAAAGTCTACTAGGCTAGTTAGTATAATAAGCTCTTATCTAACTAGACTATTAGCTTCTCAAGTAATAGCTAGACGACTAATGGGCTTAGTATAAAGTAGGAAAAGTACTTTAATTAGTATATAGCCTCTTATATAGCTAGAGTCTATTATTTTCTTATTCTAGATAGCTATAGTAGCTACGCTATACTAGAGTTTAATTAGTACTACACTAAGAATAAGATTGTTACTCTCTATATACCGCCTTATACGTCGCATCTCCTCTAGCCTCTAGATATAAGCTACTTCTCTCCACTTAAGCGCTCGTATAGATATAAGGTTAAGGAGCTCGCCCATTAGGGCGTCTACTTTATTAATAAAGTAGACTTCCTTATAGTCTATATATAGATCTAGTAGATAGTTTTCACTTAGTAGAATATCTATGTAGGCTTTTAAGTAATAGGCCTTATCCCTCTCTATCTAGAGCGTGTCTTATCATCGCTAATACTTATCTAGACGCTATCTCTACTATAGATAACTATAGGTAATAACGCTATACTATAGGTAGAAATGTTAGAAGCTTAACTCTATGCCACTAGGCTACTACAGCCAAAAAGGTACGAGTAATCAGCATTCTGCTGATCTGGGGCATAGAACAGTATATATACTAGTAGACTCTGCCCTGGTCTACCGCGCACACGTCAGCCTTACCCAAGGGCCTGACAAGAAACACCGCATATAGTAGAGCAGCTTTAGTAGCAGGTGCTTCATCTCTAAGAGCGACTACGCTAGTAATTAGATAATCTAATAGGCGTTGCTATACGCTAGCTTATAAAGAGTACTTAGCTTATAATATAATTAGTAATAATACTTCTAGAGGAAAGTAAGAAGCTAGGTATAGCCTACTAGCGTTAACGCTAAAAGTAAGACTAGCGGCGTTAATATATCGCTACTAGTGGAGCTCTATAGGTATAATAGGCTTTATAGCTTACTATAGAGGTAGAAAGGGTAGTTATAGGCACTAATTAGAGCTAGGCTGGCGAGAGACGTTAGCGCGCGCCGCTAACGTGTACGAAGTACTATATTTAAGGATATATTCACACTACGTGTAAGACTAGATAAAGAATAATACCTCTTATTTCTATCTAATATTATTGCGTTGTTATAGAGCAATTGCGCAGAGCGTCGCGTCAGGTTTGGTGGGGCGGCCAGCTTACTGATCCCGCCAGCTTGCTGATCCCGCACGTTAGTAAGGAATGCTGTCGTCAGCACGAGGCTTAAGTTAGACCATAACATTCAGCTAGAATAGGGGACGTACTCCACACATCAAGATCGATTCTACGATACGATTCATCCTTTTCGAAAACCGAGATCAAGATAGAATATTCCTGATACGAGCATAATTCGTTCGTCCTACAAGACAGCATCGAACAAGCGAGTAGCTCCGACACATTCTAACATGGATTTCCCACTGTTCACTACCTATTCAACAAGTAACACCCGAGCCTGTCCATTAAGATGGTGGTATTGCAATCTTTCGGCTCTTTCATGTGGATGTACATGGCGCGTGGAAGAGCTCCGCTGGCGCCAGATGCCATCGGGTCTGCACCTCGCATCAAGGATAGAATCGAAGTCTGGTCTTCCCGAAGAAGTCCGAAGCCACTCGTACAAGAGCCAAAGAAGTTACTTAGACTATAGGATTTGCAGTATCTCGAACAACTCAACAGTTGCGAAAGATCTTGGCGCACGTGCTAAAAGATGACTCGGGTAGTGTGTTCTAGATTGGACACCCTCTAGTATTATCATATTACTTTCGGACTGAATACTGCGATATAATTAGCTATGATGCATACTGAAGCAATTTTAGAATTGAAGCACTTAGCCATTTCGACATTGATCACGCTTGGGAACCAAGCGTCACACGCAACAGCCAGGAGAGGGACGATGTATCCCTCATTCCTATTATAGAACGGGTCACTGATGCTCCTCAATTGGCAACATACCCTCCGACCATCCAAATTAGCTTTGAAAGATGATGAACCGGACCTTGGGGTGGTACGTACGTTAGCGTGGGAGTGTGATGACAAATCAGAGCGTGCCCCACTTTTGTCTATCCGTGCCAAGGCTTAGCTTATAACTAAGCTAAGTCAGCTACGCTGACACTCACCGCTGGCGAGTGCTGACGCTCAATACGATATTACTTTCAATACGATATTTTTTTATAACTCCACTACTTTAATCTCCTCTTATAGCCCTATAATAGCTTAATTATAAACCTTAATTAATAATTATATTATAGAGATCTTAGAGTCTATTAAGAATAACGTGTTGGATAAGCGAGTCGGTCAGGCAAGCGAGTCGGTCACCCCACCAACTTTGATCACCTACCACACCTTTGCGTACAATGCCTCTAAGCCACGCTTCTTAGTTAATTTCTCACGAAGTAGATATTCAGCTTACTCTCTCTTCTTTAGATAGAGACTAAATCTAGAGTACCCAACGCGCTGCTATAGCCTTTAATATTCTAAAATTAATACTAATTAACCAACGCGCTGGGAAGCGCGCGCGACGCGATTGCTAGCCTAACTTAAAGAAACTTAGCAAGCTAGAGGAAGATGTAATAGCTAACTATATACTTAATCTTGACTTATGTGGATTTGCACCTACCTACGCTGCTATGCGCGATATAGCTAATAAGCTACTAGCTATGCGCGGCGCTGGCTAGGTTAGGTAGAAATAGCCAGCTAACTTTATCAAGCGTATAGATAGTCTTGCGACGCGTTTTAATTAGACTTATAATAGGTAGAGAGCTCTATATAAAGACCTAGCCTTAATTAAGAGCTAGTTTAAGCTTATAGAGTAGACGAAGGCCAAGTATAGTATCTATAACGAGGACGTCTACAACTTCGACGAAGCTAGCTTCTTAATAGGCAAGATCACCACTTAGCTTATCGTTATAGTTTTAGAGAGAAGAAGCTAGCTAAAGGCTATCTAGCTAGGTGGTCGCGAGTGGGTAACGTTCATCGCTATAATCAACGCAGCTAGCTAGTCTATCCCACCATTTCTAATCTTTACTAGTAAGTATCACCTATCTACCTAGTACGAGGAGGTAGAGATCCCACGCGACTAGGCGATCGTAGTCAGCGATAACGGCTAGATAACTAATAAGCTAAAAGTTGAGTGGCTAAAGCACTTTGTTAAGCATATAGATAGCAAGGTTGTTAGGGCACGCTAGCTACTTATTCTTAATAGCTATAAGAGCCACTAGTTACTTAAGTTCTAAGAGCTCTATAAGGAGAATAATATCTACACGCTCTATATGCCGCCTCACTCGTCTCACCTACTCTAGCCTCTTAACGTTGGCTACTTCTTACTATTGAAGCGCGCGTATAGCCGTGAGGTGGAGAGCCTAATATATAACTACATTAACCACATCACCAAGCTCGAGTTTCTACCAGCATTTAAGGTAGCCTTTGATCAATCGTTTACGTCAGCCAATATCTGCTTAGCTTTCTAAGGTGTAGGCCTTATTCCTCTCCAGCCAGACACTATTCTATTAAAGCTTGACGTATAGCTACGTACGCCTACTCCTCTAGCTGCTCTCATAGAAGCTCTCTAGTAGGCCTATACGCCAGGCAACGTACGCGAGCTTAAAGCTCAATCAACGCTAATAAGTGATCGTGTTCGACGGCATAAAAGCTTATTACCAGTGTCAATTATTACGGCGATTAGCTAGCTTAAGAAGGGGGTAGAGATAATAATGCTCTCAGCTAAGCTAATACGCGAGCGGATCGCTAACCTTAAGAGAGCTAATAAGGCAGCGTTAAAGCGTAGGGAGCGTAAAAGAAAGTGGATATAGAAGTGAGGAGTGCTTATAAAGGGAGCTAGCGAGGATATTATTACTTAATACGATACTAATAAGTAGATTACTTATAAAGAGCGTTAGGGAGGGGAGCGATTAGGTATAAGCCGCTGGGCTTTAGCGCGCTATAGTAAGTGTAGAGAGACTAGCTATAATACGCGTATATATGAGAAAGATACTCTAAATACTACTTAACCTTCTATATTAATATATATTAAGATAGTTATATAGTGGTAGAGCTACACGCTTATAGAGGTGCATAAAGTTGGTGGGGTGACCGACTCGCTTGCCTGACCGACTCGTTTATCCAACACGTTATTCTAAAGCTAAATTCAAGTAGCTTACGCGTAAATATGGTGTTCTATACTAGCAATTACTCACCTAATTATATGGCCGCCGAATTGTTACACGAGGTCTTAAGGTAATACTTCCCTAGTCTCAATCCAGGTTAGTGTCAGGCCCTTGGGTAAGGCAGACGTGTGCGGGGTAGACCTGGGCAGAGTCTACTAGTATATATACTGTTCTATGCCCGAGATCAGCAGAATGCTGATTACTCGTACCTTTTTGGTTGTAGTGGCCTAGTGGCATAGAGCTACGCTTCTAACAGTTAGGACGAGATAGTTAACAAGTAAACCGTGCGATTGTTTTCTAGCAATTCGTTTAGAAAGAGTTATAGGAGTTAACTAAAGTAAATAGTAATTAATTCTTTACTAAGATAAAATAACTAAATAATAATCTATTGAAGAGAAGAACTTCTAAGAGTTCACTATAATAAGTATAATAATAAAATCTAACCTATTTTTATATCTATTACCCAAGGTCCTAGAATCTAGCTAAGCCCTTAATATCTTAGATATTATTAGCATCTCTAGATATCTAGTCTTGGCGAGATGTCAATCACGTGATCTACGCCCCGTGTTAATTAGTACCTTCTAACGTGTTCGCTGGTTGGCCTTCAACCACGATTCCCGCGTTAAGGAGAGAATCCTTCTTGTTACTTGTAACACTAATACATTCTAAAAGCCCTTCTAGTATATATAAGTTTATTAAGATATAAGACTAAGTACTAACTATATAATTATATCACACGACTTAATAAACTTAGAGTTTATATATAACTATCTATAATTATATTATATACTAAGTGTTAGAGATATAAGCTACTCAGCTGATCTCCAGTAGACTCTAGGTGATCAGGACTACACCTAAATCTGTAATTGATCTACTATTAAGAAGCTGTGATTAATAGCTGTGATTAATCGATCTCTAGACACCTATCTATAACGTCTAAGCTTACGCAATCTACCACTATATAGACTATTCTAGACTCTATCTATTAAGATATATATAGTAGTAGGATAGTCAAGTAGATAGAAGGTAGAGAAGAGAAGCAGAGAGATTAGAGAAGAACGGTTCACGCGAATCTGATCTAGGCTAGCAACATATTATACTTACTTACTATCCTTCTCTCCCCTAGTATCGTCTACTATTACCTACGCTACTCGAAGTCATACACTGCCTCTAAGTCTATAGTAGAACAAGTAGCAGTAGTACTACCTCTGAGTCTACTCTAGGACAAGCAGCCTTCTTCCTCTACTTCCGCACCCTATATATCCTAATAGGCTATCAGCCTCAAGGATATATATCCTTGACACTAAGTATCTTCTTTAACAAGCTTATAATAGTTCTAGTCCTCTACGAACTATAAGCTTATATTAGATAAAATAATAGCTCAAATAGTAACCTAAGCTTTATATATAATAATAGCGATCTCTTAATTTTAATTATATATAGATATATAATTCAGACTCTATTCTTAAGTAGTTTAATACCTTTATAAGTCTAATTTAGATATATAGTATCCTACTATTAAATATCTGTTAGAAGCGTAGCTCTATGCCACTAGGCTACTACAACCAAAAAGGTACGAGTAATCAGCATCCTGCTGATCTCGGGCATAGAACAGTATATATACTAGTAGACTCTGCCCAGGTCTACCCCGCACACGTCAGCCTTACCCAAGGGCCTGACAATATCTAGAACTTTAATAAGACTAGCTTTCGTAGTAGAATTATATAAGACTAGTAGGTTATTAATTTTAAATCTCGCTACTATATCTATCTACTAACACTTAATAATTATATATTATTAACTATAACTAAGTATGTTAATACTATAGATTACGCTATCCCAGTAATAATTATTATTAAAGGTGACGTACTTCTTAAGCGCTACTTTACTAATTTACCTAATAACTATCTTCTTATATATAGTAATAGTAGCTATATAAATAATTAATTAAATTTAAAATAAGTAAAGCACTTTATATAATAGAGTTAGAAGTATATTTAAGGGCTCTATTAGCTACTCTTATTTGATAGATTCAATTTATACTAGTTTTACTTAAAAGTTTCTAGAAGTCCTTAAGAATTATAACATTATTATCTATCGCCTACCTCTATATATATCTTATTTTCTCTAGCTACTTGATATAGGCTATTTCTAGCTATATAAGCACTAGCACGCGTAGGCTATTAGTTATATAACCTAAAGAGGCTATATAGCTTTTAATAAGGTTAAGTTCTTAGCTACTATTAAATTAATCTACGCCTATATATTGAAGCACTATATCATATAAAAAAGCTAGTAGGACTTAAGATTATATCTATTAGATATTAAGCGCGTTAAGAATAATATAACTATAAAGAGATTTTACTAATTAGAATACTAATTACTAAGATACTAGTAGTAGTAGTAAGAGTAGTAGCAACGCCACTATAGCTAGAACACCACCACCACCACTAGAGCTGAACACGCCTATAATAATCTAGACACTTAAAAGCAATATTAACTTTTATCTAGAGAATAAGGAGCTAAGTAAGAATATAAAATATACGCTATTTAGGGTCTATAATATATCTATTACTAGAGACTAAGTAATTAGTAAATTACGTACTATAACTTTAGGTATATAATTACAGTAATTACGCTAATAAAGAACTTATATAATTCTTAAATCTTTAATAGAAGTTATTTACTCTTATTTAGTATAAAAAATAGTTTAAAATAAACTTATAGTTAGCTCAGTTAAGCTAGCTAAAATTTAAATATTTAAAAATTAAGGGCATACTAACTATAAAGAAGAAGTGGTATTTCGAAGCTTAGTAACTAGTATATAAGTAATTATAGCATATATAGGCATTAATACATGCTATTAGTTTATTATTATATAAAAATTAGTAAAATAACTAGCGTGGTTAAGCATTTATTTAATAGTTTTTCAAGGGTAGTCGAAAAAATATTGTATTGAAGGTAACATCGTATTGAGCGTCGGCCCTCGCCTGCGGCGAGTGTCAGCGCAGCTGACTTAGAGCTAGTTTAGTCATAAGCTAAGCCTTGGCACGGATAGTTCCAATATCGCGCATGCACACATGCGATTTTCCGACGCTGATGATTGTAAGGAGCCTGTAGTATTTCAACGCAGACATTGCGCCTGGATCGAGAGCTTACCTTCCCTTCGATCCATACTCATTCATCAGTATAAAAGCAGCAAGGCAACATGCCAGCCGTATCCTCAATTCTTCTCCTCCTACAGTCTATACCTCTCAACCTCTTCGGCGCTCTCGTAATATTCGCACCTTTGAAGGCCGGAGCCCCTTGGTCTGAAATGCCATCCGTGGTTCTCCACGTCACGGGGTACGAATTATATCTACACTACGATTTCTTGGTACTTGGCTGATAGGCTTAGAACAATCGCTACGTCGCTGGGTATATCATCCATTATTATCGCGTTTCAGAACAAGAGAGCGCGTCACCACTATCTATTATCCATGGGGCTACTGAGGTTACTTGCTGGAGGTTTGTTCTATGCGGACAGAAGCACGGGGACAGCGATTTGGGATGCAGGAAATGGCATCATGAATTTTCTGGTCGTCGTATATGAGAAGTCCAGGTCGCATTGAGGTCCCCACCTGTTGCCCTACTCTTGCCTGCTTCGTTGCTGCCGTGTCAGCTATGAAGGGGAAGCATGCATTGTAGCCTTTGCATCGGTGTCTGGCCCGATTCAAAAGGTGTAACAGTGCTTAAGAGGTAATGTTAGTCAGATGTTTAGAAAAGACCCCCAGAAATGAATTGACTAGCTTACTTGCCACAACGGTTTGTGGAATTGAACCAACACTCTATTTCTGTGGGCCTTAGCCTCGCGGAAATCTCCCACTGCAGCATATCTGCAAGGTTTGGCGATCCAGCTCGAATATAAGCTAAGCGATATACGGTCGAGATTTCTAGCGAATACTGCCTAAGTAGGTGCATTTCATCCTTGTTGGTAGTGGTATCATAAGGTTCTAGACTCTGTCGCTTTTCCTTGATCGACGTGAGAGGCCGCGTCGTTCCAGGTCCGTACTGTCGGCGTTCGGCTCATGGCCGCGGGCGAAGGGTGCACGATCATCTACGGAGTCTTTGCCGTGGGAAGTTTGTCACACCTAAATCTGACTTGATTGGTTGGTTCAGTATCATGGGAGCATAACTTACACTACATTAGTCTTTTTCCCTGTATTGAGCATGAGCAATCCAACAGGACGTTGTAATGGGAGGCTAGATTGCTATCATCGGCTCAGGTACACATGTTGAAAGCCTTTCGTATATTGTGGAAAATATGCTCTCGCTCCTGTTTACAGAGCATGTAACATCAGCACCTCAAAACTTCTAGGGAATACTACCAGATCTTATTGTTGGACCGTAGTAGTCGATATACACCAAGGAAGATTATACCGAGTATACACACCGTGACTGTATCTACATTCGCGAAGCTTTATGAGATCATACCGCGTTTTAGAAGTGATCAGTGCACAAAAGGCTATTGATCATAGCCTCATTCGGAAAATGAGGGATGCTCGTCTCAAAATGTACGTTAAGATCAGAACGAGATCGGCTAAGGTAGAGTGCGTGCGACTCAATATAAAATTCTCTATTAGACGTTAGAAGAATATCGTATTATTGTAACAATTTTGAAGTAATGCTACTCGATGACCTTCACCTCCATTGAAGTAGTGCATATAATTATGATTCGCCAACTATATGTCGGTGATGGGCATGACATCAGAGATTATCTCACCTGCAGCTACAATGTCATGATGCTCTAGGCGACGACGTATTCTATCCTGCAGAAGCTGCGCAAGCTGAGCAATTTGTTGTCAGCCCAGCCTTTTCGCCGCTTCCTCCGATTGATGTTGAGAGACGTGTTGGTAGCAGTCGCTCTGTGCCAGTCCTCTATGCAGTTCTTCAAGGCTGAGCTAACGCGACTTAGGCGTTGAGAGAGTTGTCGCTCAGTAAATTTCGCGAAGGCCGGTTTGCCCTTGGCTGCCCTTATTTCAGCCCTGCAGTACCATGATATAAAGCAAATGATTGTCAGTTCAGCTGCGCAATTTCTGCTTCACCTTATATGTTTCAGAGAGATAGCGGTTGAACAGTATACAAAAGCGACTAAAATCGATAAGCGGAGGTACGGGAGTGAGCGCAATATATCCTGCCGCAGAGGTCGACTCTCCAGCCCAGTGAACGAAGTCGGTATGGAAGAGCAGAACTGTCCTATGCATCATTTGGTCACATCGGCAGCCCGAAAGTTGATTTAGACGGTACAATTGTGTAGAGAAGTAAGGAGGATCCGCTGGAAAGACCAGGGAGAAACAGAATATGGGTAAACTGAGAGGTTGTGCGAGAGGTGAGAAATGGTCGAGCAGTAGTGGATAGACATAATTGAGCTTGAGTACAATACACAATAATATCTTCTGTCTGTTCTTCTCAGAATTCCAGGTGATGATACGCGCATAGCTCATGTGCCTCATTTTGATGGTACATCGCTGCTTAGCTAGAGTCTGGCGTTCTCATCCTCCAGAATCTCATCGATCCAGTCCTCGATCTTGCCCTTCTTTGGCTCCCATCCAAGCACTTTCCTTGCTCGCTCTGCCTTGCCTCGGCTGTTATAGCCCCAGCTGACTGCCTCGAATCCAGCTTGCTCAATTGCCTTGTCTTTTCCTAGGTTCTTTTCCTCTACCCCTTTCCCATCTCCCACGAGACCCAACTGCACAGCACGCCGACCCATCAAACGAGCTAAATCAGCCCAGCAGAATTCACCATTCTCTACCAAGAAGTAACCTTTATCATTCCACAACTCCTTGTTTTCGTTCTTTGAGACGGCGGCTTCTGCCAGCAGAACAAAAACATTCGCTAGATCTTGCACATGAATGGCGTTCCACCTAGCCTTTCCCTGGCCGATGATGGGAATGTAGCCACCCGTGAGGAGTAACTTTGCGAGCTCGTACGCTTGTCGGCTGCGCGAGTTACCAGGCCCACGTCCGCGCCCATAGATAGTTGGAGGGCACACAATGGCAGTCTTTACCACATCGGAGCTGGAAGATAGGACAATATCATCCACGTTCTTGTGGAATGCGTCGCTCGGCAGGCCGATCAGATCTGCAATCCCTGTCCAGTCGTTGTATTGGCGGGAGGATTCTTCTCCTAGTCGGTCATCTGAGCGCATTGTCTCCCAACATAGAATTCCTGTTCCGCCGGTATGCAACCAGAACCCTGGGTTTGTGGCCGAGTGCGACGACGCAAGACCTGCTGCTATGGCTTTAGCAGCACCAACATGGTCAGAGGCGTCTGCTGTGTCTAAGGGACTGTTAGGATAAAATACAGAGAACAGAGAAGTTACATCGTACGAATGACAACATCAGCTTTTGAGGCTTCTTCTTTCAGAATATCCGAATCATCAAGACTGCCGATAACAATGCGCACATCGGAAAATGCATCAGTCACAGACTTTGCCTTCTCCTTTGTTCGCACCAGAGCTGAGTACGCGTATTCCGGATGGGTGTTGTACAACTCGTACAATATATCACCACCAATGTAGCCTGTGGCTCCTGTGCTATTGGGAATTGTTAGTGGTCTGCAAATTTAGAGATCACTCGAACAGCGTCTTAGGATGGCCGGCTCGACTCAATGGGTCGGTACATACATGAAGATCTTCGGCGCCATGACGTAGTAATAGGTCTGTGGTATTTTTGAGAGATCCTCGACTTTGGAATATGCGGCTGTATATACTGTAACCGGCTCCTCTCATCGTATACACCTTTCAGAGGACCTGAGTGCTTTGCTGTGACGTCATTATCGGACCTTCTCGGTCTGTGGTTCCACAACTTCCGATCCACAATTTCCTTCTCCGTGACTATCGAGTGGTCTTCTCATTCAGACTAATGATGTCATCGCACTAGACTAAAGATGAGACAAATAATTTATAATGCTTCGCCTTCGGTTACTAATGCTTCTGCAAAATAACGTGCGCCACCAGTGAGCTGGCCACACCAGTGAGCTGGCTGTTACAAGTAACAAGCCAGAGGATCACCACCCTTAGAAGGATGGTAAGTGGTTGGGGAACCACTTGGGATGACACCAAGGGAGATGACGATAACCCCGCGGTGATCACGTGATTGGCATCTCGCTAAGACGTGACATCTTGCTAAGAGGGCAGATACCACCACATCTAGAGATGTTAGGACATCTAAGGAATCTGAAGATGCCAGAGAATGGATGGAGGACACAGATTTTAGGGCCTAAGGTAACGGGTATAAGAATGGGTTGGATTTTATTATTACACTTATTATATGTTATGGGCGGAGAGGCCTAGCGAACGAGTATGCTTCTACCTATCGTACAGAAGCTAAAAGATGAGGAAAAGAGAGATAACTAAGTATAGACTCATCTTATACCTACTCACTTCTAATCACATATCTATACGGAAGGTATATCACATAGTCGTAGACTACGTAATCTTCTTAGTAGAGATTATAGGCGCAGCCCTTTATAATACTCCCCTCCTCTACTTATATAGATATATTTACATTTATTTATTTTCGTAGAAGTAGGTAGCTACCTAACTTATAGTAGAGTAGTAGCGTCTATTTACTTTAGTGAAAGAGGATTTCTATAAGAGTAAACGCTCCCTCCGTACAATATATAGAACTACTATCTCTCTCCTCTAGCTTTTCTTCCTTTATACTAATTTAATTTAACTCTACTACTATATAAGTTTCTTCTCTCCTTCTAACTACACTTATATAATACTACCTAAAGCGTAACCACCCCCTTATAGTATCTAGGCTAACGTAAACACTAATAGTTTATAGTTTTATACTAGCGGTGGCCCTAATAATACTATTAATAATATAGCTAACTAAATCTTCGATACTACCTACTAGGCTCTAACTTATACGACGCTAGGCGCTATACTACTAACTTTTAATATGCTAGGCGCTATTAACTTAAATAAGTATTATATCTAGTTTATCTTTAATTAGTATATTATAGATAAGCTACGCTATATTTACATAGTCGCTCCTATACGTAATACTACTCTAACTTCTTATATAGCTAGTGTTAACTTATATAAGAGGATATTCGCTATATATTTAACTACTTCTATCGCCCTCGCGGTAATAGTCTATATAATACCATCTTTAATCTAGGCCCTCACGACTACTCACCTATAATCGCACATATAACTATCACTACTTAGTAGATTCTCACTAGCTATCTATCCTACCTTAAGGCCTTTATTATATATAGCTATAGCGCTTTTAACGCGGCTTTTTATACGAATAATTACGCTACTATCCTATAAGGCGAGAAGGAGTTTACTATATTCGCTGGCTATATATCTATCGCTAGTAAGTAGGGCGGGGCCTACTCTAACTACGTCTAGTAAGATTATAGAGCTCGTTGCAGTGTTACTTAGTAGGTAGTCTCTCGTATAGGAGGTGGGCGCAAGAGGCTCCCTAGTGGTCCTAGTAGTAGCAGCTAGCGTGGTCGTCCAGCTGTGGGTGGTGCTAAGAACCCCTTACTTATGGAGTAGGTGGGCTCGCCTCCACTAGTTTCTTCTAAGTTGTCTATTAGGTTATCGTCTAGGTTAGGTATAGGACAACTATAACTATAGGGCCGTAGTATTAGTAAGGTAGATAGTGGGCTCCTATATAGGCTCGTCGTAGCCCGCCTAATAGATAAGATATTCTATTTACTTATACCTTATTCTCTCGTCTATAATATCTTATACTATCTATTCTAAGTGCTCTTTATTATTCTTATTATCTTATACGACTATAGCCGCTAGGCTAGTATCGTCTATCTACTATAATAGGAATAGGTTATTAGCTACTAGACGGAGCTTATCTATATAGTAAGTTTTTATTTCCTATAGTATAGCTAACTCTACCTAGTAGGGATCTTATACGCGAGCGATCTAGAACTTGGCGCTTTTCTAATTAAGTTTCTTACTACTTCTAGTTATACGTACGTCGCGTAAGTCTAGCTATACCTAGTCTCCTACGTAATAGGTAGGCGCTAGTCTATAGGACTTATTAGCTTATTATTCCTATTCTTATTAGGCGTACGTTATAGTAGATATAGCCTAGTTAGTAGCATCGCTAATTATCTAGACGATATCCTTTATAGCTTCTCCTACTTTATTAGCTTACGTGACTACTTAAGGCTAGGGAAAAGGAGTATTATAGTAACTATAGTGGAGGAAAAAAGGGGAAACTCCTATTATTATATTCGTACGAGAGTTAAGTATAAGTTCTAGAAGAGGGTAGAGTTATACCTAGTTATCTTAATTATAGTTATAGAAAATCTATACGACTACTTCTATATCGCTATTAGCGCGCTCTATTATTCTATCTATTTATAGGTAGTAGGCTATTAAAAGATTCCTTTAAATACTAAGTAGCTAGTAGACTTACTTCTAAAGAGAGCTAGTGAATTAAGGTCTATAGTTAGACGTAACAGATTATAGAAGGCTATAGTGCTAATAGACTTCGCGTACGAAGGCCTAGGCGACGTCTACTATTTCAATCTTATCTATAGGGGTTAGTATAACGCCTTTACCTAGTCTATCCTTCACTACTATAAGGTTAGTTTTTCCTTAGGAGCTAGGTAAACCCATAATAAAGTCGACTATTAACGTGGTTCACAAGCGAGTCGCCCACCCAAGCGAGTCGCCCACTTTACACCAACGCGTCGACGTCAACACTATAACACGTAATAACTTAATAATATAATAGCTAAACTTCCTATACTAAATCTAATCTTCAACTTACTTTTTTTAATATTTAATTAAAACGTATTAAAAGCTAAAGATATGCTACTTCTATCTATAACATGCCTTAAAGAACTTTATCTAACTAACACGCTAGAAAGCGCTCCCAACGCGACTATAAGGCGAACTTGAAGCGCCTAAATAAGCTAGAAGAGAAGGCTATAGTTCGGCGTATTCTTAAGGATTCTACGCGAGGATTTGCGCCTATAAAGGCTGACGTTCGAGTAATAGCTAATAAACTATTATATAAGCGCGCTAGTAACCCTATTAGTAAGAACTAGGTTAATAACTTTATAAAGAGAACCCTAAGCTCTATACGCGCTAGAGCCGTCCCTATAATCGCTAGCGAGCCGCCTATAAGGACCCAGCGGCTATCTAACGCTAGTTCGATCTAGTTAAATTAATAAAGTAGAAGTAGGGTATTATAGATGACGATATCTATAACTTTAACGAGACTAGCTTTATAATAGGCAAGATTTTATTATAGTTAGTTATTATAGCCTTAGAAGAATATAGTAAAAAGAAGTGGATATAGCTAGGTAACTAGGAGTAGGTTACTATAATCTAAGGCGTGGGCGCGTTAGGTTACTATCTACCATCCTTTATCGTCTTTATAGGTAAGGTGCTTATTAATATCTAGTTTAAGAAACTGCCTGCCGACTAGATGCTTAAGGTCAGCCCTAATGGCTAGACGAACAATCAGCTCGCTCTTACGTGGCTAGAGCACTTTAATACTTATATAAAGAGGCATACTATAGGTAGGTATTAACTACTTATTATCAATAGCTATAAGAGCCACTACTCTATCAAATTTCAAGATCTTTGTAAGGAGAAGAATATTGTTTTTCTCTACATGCCTACACACTCGTTTTATCTATTGCAGCCTCTTAATATCGCCTGCTTTAGGCCATTAAAGCGCAAGTATGGCGACGCTGTTTCAGCCTTAGTACGCAACCGCACCAACTATATCAGTAAGGAGACCTTCCTACCAGCCTTTAGGGCTGCTTTTGAGCAGTCTATTACGAAGGAGAATATCCAAGCTAGTTTTAGAGCCGCTGGCCTAGTCCCACATAACCCACATACTGTGCTATCGAAGCTTGATGTGGTAGTACAGACACCAAAACAGTCACCGCGACGGGCGGACGCTTAGGAGGCGCAGACGCCACATAACGCCCGCGAAGTTGAGGCCTAAAGTACTCTTATTTAATAGAGAGTAAGAAACCGCCCTAGGTCTTCTATAAGCTCTCTTAATAAAAAGGTTACGTAGTTAAGTAAAGGAGCTTAGTAAATTACATATAAGATGACGCTTATAAGGGAGGAAGTAGCTACTCTTCGAGAGGCTCTAGATATAGTAAATAAGCGTAAGAGTCGTAAGAGATAATATGTATAGATAGATAAGACTCTTACTATAGGGGAAGTATAAGAAGTATTAGCTAGATAGGCGAATAGTAGTCGTAGTGGTGGTGAGAGTGCGTCGAAGAGGGCGCGAGGAGAGAGGCGGTGCGGGCGTTATAGGGAGACTAGATATAACGCCCACACCTACGTAGTTAAGATAGATAGTGTAAGTAATAGTAGTAATTTAAGTAATTAATTTAGTATATCGCGATAGTTTATTAACTATGATAAAAGTGCGTGATAACGTGTTGACGTCGACGCGTTAGTGTAAAGTGGGCGACTCGCTTGGGTGGGCGACTCGCTTGTGAACCACGTTAGATATTACTACGTACGACTAGGTATAGGTAATAGTTTTAAGTACCTATATTTCCTATCTCTCTAGGGGGTGCTTTTCCTATATAGCTTATAGTTTCGTATATAGTGGCGTATATTAGTACTTATATTTAGCTAATACTATTCTCTTATAATAATTCTATATATTTCCTCTTATCTAGGGTGTCTTATTAATAGAGATAGATACGCCGTTTAGATAACTCCTATCTAGAGTGGTTTATATTTAGGTACCTATACTCTATTACGCTAGTATAGCTTATCTTTAGTATTAATAGTATAGTTGCCTAAGGAGATAGTAATCTTATAAGAGCTTAGGAGAGAACGTTTTTCTTCCTATATAGCTACTCTTACTTCTTAATATAGAGAATCTACTTATATAGCGTTATCCTAATAGTCTTATATAAGTATAGGAAAGTATAGTAGTTAAGGTAGTATAGTAGATACTAGGGGTGAGATATCTCTCTAAGTAGTAGTGGTATCTTGTATAGGCATAATTATAATATTCTCCTAGGCCTAGGCTAGCACTAGTATAGTAAATTCCCTTAATACTAAATACTTATCTAGATTATTCTTCTATATATCTTAATCTTATCTAGATAAGGTATCCACCTATATATTTTCTTTACTAGGGTGGTAGTAGAGTTTATATTTAGAAGGTAGGCTAGTTTTAGGTTCTATTATACGTATCGTTTAAAGAGCTTTTACTTATAAGTAAAGTATTTAAAATTCTTATAATCTATAACTACCTTAAATTCTTATACGCCTTATAATTTAGTATCCTACTCTTTTAAGTAGTAGATTACTATTAATAGCTCTTTATTATAAATTAGGTAGTTCGCTTTATATACTAATAGCTTTTAAGAGAAGTAAGCTATTATATATAGAATACCTTCGTCATCTTCTTATAGGAGTATAGCGCCTATTACTTATCTAGATAAGTTATATTCTACTACTATCCGCCTATCTAGGTTAAAGGCAGCTAGCACCTTATTAGAGAGGAAAGCTTCCTTAAAGGTAGTAAAGCTTAGCTCTTAGTCTTAGCCCTATTTAAATTTAGCGTCTTTTCTTATTAACTATATAAGAGATTCTATAAATCTTAAGAAGTTAGGGATAAATCTATAATAGAAATTAGTGAACCTAAAGAACCCTCTTAGCCTTATATAGTAGCTAGAGCTTCCTATTTCTAAATAGCCTTTATCTTCTTAGTATCTATTAAGACGCCCTTTCCTACTTTAAGAATAAATCCTAAAGTATTTCGTACGTTAGACGTTAAACTCGCACTTCTTAAGTTCAAGCTATAGCCCTATAGTTTATAGACACTCGATTACTTTATCGTATATATTCGTGATATTAGGATATTAAGCTATCTATATAGATTAGGATATTATCTAAGTAGATGGAAACGAAAATTATCTAGAAACTCGCACAGCGTCTAGTTAATATAGCGCTAGAATATACTAGGGCGTTAGTAAGCCTAAAAGGAGTAACTAGCTATTTATACGACCCGAACTAGGTGCAGAAAGTTAGTTATCTATTCCTAGCCCTTAGTAATCTAGATTTTATAGAAGGCGGCTATAATATTAAGCTTTATATACTACTTTACTTATCTAACTTAATTTAGCGTCTCCTATATAAGAGGTAGAGAATAATAGTCTTTATAAGTTAGTGTATTTAAGGCGTAGTAGTCTACGTAGAATCTTAGTCCTCCCCTAGGTTTTTGTACGAAGAGGACTAGTAACACGGTAGAAGAGTTACTTACGTAGATAAACCCTTTCTTAAGTAGCTTATATAGTGTCTTATATAGTACTAGAAGCTTATCTCTAGATATATTATAGAGAGGACTATATAGGACTTCTAGTAGCTTCCTATTATCTTTAGAGATTAGCTTAATCTTATAATTAACGTCTAGACCTCATAGAGATAGAAGCTTATTATTAAGAGTAAGGGTCTTGAGTAGAAGTAATATAAGACTTTAGGTGTTAAGAACTCTAGAAGGTTAGTTTTCGCGGATGAAGCAGTGGTGCGTATAAATAAAGGTTTCTTAAGTAACTTATATATTATACTTATACTCGTAACTTAGGTTAAATATATTAAGCTATAAGGGTTTAATACCTTTGCTATATACTTAGTAAATGTGGCTTGCTTAACATTAAGCACTATACTGCTCAACACTAAGCACTCGTGATTGGCTAGTGTACTATCTACTAATTAGTCAAAGGTGCTTACCACTAAGCACTATAGGTCCTACTTATTACTAAGCGCCTGCTCGTTATTAAGTAGTCACGTGATTGCGGCACGGTTAGAAGGATTGCGGCACGGTGTTTTAGGTTAGATCCTCTAAACTACTAACGTCTATTAGGATATAATTATAAGTGATTACTTCGTAGGTTCTTTTAGATAGCTATGTCTATAGATCGTAACACTATCTCTCCCTTCTCTAGACTTGTCCTTAAGTCTTAGTCTGTCGCCGTTGTCTGGGTGGTCCTTCCTTGGTTGTTTCGCCTAAGCGCTGTCGTTGTTGTATTGTATGGTTATGCCTGTTAGTGCTTATAATAGGTAGGGTTGCTTTTCTAGTGTATTGTCCACGTGATATAGGGAGCTAATAATTATATAATTAGCCTGCCCCGCGCTCTTATAAAGGTGGCAATTGAGATATCTTCCTTAACATAATATCGTCTTCGTTTAAGTTCTAAAATCTAAAAAGCTAATACCCTTACTACTATCGCTTGCGTCTATTATTTCTTTTAGGGTATCGAGTGCTACGTTATACTAGGATCTAGGTTGAAATGTGTAGAATGTACTTGGTTGGGTCATAAGTGTGTGAATATATTGTGGGAGTCTCTAGATAAGACTCGTGAAGAGTATTAAAAGAAAGTAGATAAGGATAAGAAGTTATTGGCTTAGGTAATTACTCGCTTAATTTATAATAAGAAGATTCTTTATTAGGTAGAGGAGCGTGCTCGTCGTAAGGCGTTGTGTCTTGCTTCTAAGTTAGAAGAGGAGGGTGAAGTGGTTTCTACGGAACTGTTAGATTATCCTATAGCTTCTATTGGTGTTGCGTTTTCTCTAATAATGTGGTCTATACTAGATTTTATTAATTTAGCTATTACTAGTATTAGTACTACTAAATATATTACTAGTAGTTCCTAAGGTTCGTCTTATATTCCTATGTATTCTCGCTATTTAGGTATCCTAACTATTTAACTAGGTATTCTATTCCTTTACGCGTTACTCGGTGCTTTAGGATTTTTTTAACTTCGAATTCGTCTTCTTCTTTAGGTTCGAAATAAAATATTTTTTATAGTAGCGTTTCTAGGTCTGCTAGTTTTAATAGTTTTATATAAAATCTTAGGTGTATCTTTATATCTAGTAGTAGATCTAGTGTGTATATAATAGGTCCGTCTTATATAGAAATTAAAAATAGTCTAATATAAATGTTGTTAAGTCCTTTACTTAGTTATATCGTGCGAAGGTTTTTAGTTAATAAATATACTTTATCCCCCTTCTTTAGCTAAGGTGCTATTTTTCTTTTCTAGTTAATATATAAAATACTTTATTATTATGCTTTTTTAAGTGATTTTCGTAATTATTCGTGTATTTTCTTTATTTCTTTAGCTGTTGTGATAGCTACTTCTATTTTTAAACTTAGTAATATCCTAGTAAAGAGATTTAGGTGTTTCCTATGGTTCGCGTAAAACGGTGTTTATTTTATTAATTCTAATACTTTATTATTGTATACTAATTGTGCTATTAGTAGTAGTTATAGCTAATTGCTTTGCTAATTATCATAATATATTCTGAGGTATGTTTTCATCATTTAATTTATTCTTTCTATTTGTCTATTGGTTTTAGGATAATACGTCGTAGATAACTTTCTTTTAGTTCCTATTTCTACTATAAGTGTAGTCTAGAAATTAGATATAAAGAGTTTATCTCTGTCGCTAATAATTAATCTTAGTATTCTAAAATATCTAATAACTCTATTAATGAAGATATGCGCGAGTTATATTACTGTATAATCTTTTCTGAATAGAATATATATAACGTATTTAGTAAGGAGTTCTACTACGACTAGTATCGCGTTGTAGATAGTTCTGGTGATAGGGTCTCTTAAGTCTGGTAGTCCTGTGATAAAATCTATTAATAGATTGGTCTATAGTTCCTCTAGTAGTTCTTATGCTTATATTTCGCTGTATGGTGTATGCGTGCTATATTTATTCTTTTAGTATTATTTGTATTTAGTGATGAAGCTTATAACCTTATCTTTTATCTTACTAAATTCGTAGTTTCGTCGAATTAGTTCTATTATTCTGGTGATTCCTAGATATCTATGTATAGGGTCGTCGTGGTGTTGTTAGATAATATCTTCCTATTGGTCTTCTAGTACGCTATTACTGATTTAGAGAAGTCCATTTAGCGTTCTAGATAGTTCTAATAATCTATCTTTATTTTTTATAAGTATTAGTTTATTAATAATTATTTTAGTTCCTACGATATCTAGTCTTTGACTAAGAGCGTTAGCTCTGCCGTTTTCCTTTCTTAGTGTATGTATAATCTTGAACTTATATTGTCCTAGTTTCTCTAACTATTATTATTATTATAGTATAAGTGGCTTTATAGTTGTAAAAGTTCTAAGGTTCTTATAATCTATATATATAGTGAGTTCTAAATAGCTAAGCGCGTAAACTCTCTAGTGCTTAAGGTAGTCTACGATAGCTAGTAACTCTTTATTATAAATATTATATCGTTCTTCTAGTCCCTTAAACTTCCTAGAATAGTATGTAACTAGGTGCTATTTGTTATTGACGTAGATGCTGGCACACCCTCCTAGGGCTAGGTCTAATGCATCTATTTCTATTTTTATAGGTACTTCTAGAATAAATATAGTGAAGTAGGGTGGTGTTATATATGCTTCCTTAAGCTTCTTAAAAGCGACGTCTGCTTTATAGCTCTATCTAAAGTTTTCGTGCTTATATTTCTTAAGCGTGAGTTCTATGAGTCCTATTATAATCTTAGAGTAATCCTTAATAAATATTTAGTTGAAGTTTATAAATCCTAGGAAGGATTATACATCTTTAACTAATTCTAGTCTTAGCTAGTTTAGGATAGCTTCGATCTTATCCTTACTTATTTATACTCCTATATTACTTATAGTATAGCCTAGAAAGTTGACTTAAGTTTTATAAAATTCACACTTCTTTAGCTTAAGTCGTAGGTTGTACTATTCTAGGGCCTCTAGGACTTTTCTAACGTGTTCCTTGTATTCTTCTTCGTTATTAGAGTATACTAGAATATTATCTAGGTAGGCGATGACGAATATATCTAAGTATTTCCTAAGGACGTTATTAATAAGTCTCTAGAATATAGCTAGTACGTTTATGAGTCTAAATAGTATAACTATATATTTAAAAATATCTATAGCGTGTTCTAAACGCTATTTTCTATTCTTCGCCTTCTACAATTCTAATAAGGTGGTATCCCTCTCTAAGGTCAGTGCTATAAAGATTTTAGTATTTCCTAGTCGATCCCTTAGTTCCTTAATATTAGGTAGTGGGTATCGATCCTTAATAGTGATATCGTTTAGTTATCTATAGTTAATATATAGTCAATCGGTTCCGTCTTTCTTTAGTACGAATATAATAGGGTATCCTACTAGTGATATTAATTCTCGTATATAGCCTCTAGCTAGGTTTATTTCTAAATAGTCCTATAAGACTTTAAGTTCTTATTCTATAAGTTTATAGATTAGGCTAAAAGTAGGTTCTTTCTTTTCTTAGAGTTTTATTTTATAGTCCTAACTTTAATATTTTAGTAAGGCTTATTCGCCTATCACTTCCTAAAATAAGTGTTCGAATTTCTTATATAGTTTAGGGATTTCTAGAGTTATACTTTTCTCCTTTTCTCTAGCTTTATAATCCGTTAACCTAGTTTTAGTATCTACTAAGTTTAGCTTCCTACTCTAGGAACTACCTTTTAAGTACGCTCGTATTTCTACGTTATTATATTACTTAGTAATATTACTCTTATCTACTATTAAACTCTACTAATACGTAGGCTAGCTTGCGGTTACGCCTACTCCGTAGCACTTAAATTAGAATACCTTTAACGTCTAGTTAATCTGTGGGTTATATTCTCGTAGCTATAGGAGCCCTAGTATAATATTGTGGATAGCTACTCTAAGAACGTCTAAGTCTATCTTCTCCTCATACTTCTAGATACTAAGTGTCACTTGTCTAACCTCTTCTATAATTTTATTTCTATTTAGTATTAGTTCGCTGCTAGTGATATATAGTAGGTATGGCTCTTATTTCCGCTATATCTTAAGTCTAGCTCATTTAGTAGCGTGCGCTAAAACATAATTTACCTCTAACCCTAAGTCCACTAATACCTGCATCTATATTCCGTTAAGCTTTACTACTAGCTTAATTAATCCTAGGGAGTTTACTAAGTTGAGTTCCCTAGAGGGGCCTTACTTTCGTGGCGTTAGCCTAAAAAAGACTATAGTTCGGTAAATCTATTAGATTCCTTTTCTTCCTAATATTTATTATATTTTTCTACTAAGTATATATACTATAATAGTTAATTATATACTTATTTTGTTCCTCTTATTATTTGAAGGGTGTAGGTAGTTTACCTATCTACTACTTCCTTTAGGCTATTTCGTTCTAGAAACTGTGCTTATGCGCGTTTATCCTATAGGTGCCTTAGGCATTCTATATTTGTATATCCTAACTATTGTTTTCTATATATAGGATATCTAGGTACGTGCTTTAGGTCCTATTCTAAATTTCGTTTAACGTTGTAGTGCGCTAGGTAGTAGCTATAGATATATCCTATCTAGTAGATAAGTGTATGCTTCTTATTTCTTATATTATACTAGTATAGACTAAGTCTGTATTAATTATCGCGTGTCTAATTAGCGTGTACTTACTTAGCCTATTAGGGTTTCTCTAATTTTTTAACTAGTATGGCGTTTCCTTTAAGTCGTTCAACGTTAGTAGTAATATATATATAGGATGGTAGGAATTCCATAATTTTAATTTCGTAGAAGTCGATATCTAATTATAGGTTCTATAGGTCTAAATATATTATAAGTAGTACTCTAGGTTAGTTATAGTTATACTTAGTAGCGTTTCTACTAAATAGTCGTTCTAGTTAGTTAATTATTATTTTAATATATTATAGGTTATCTTAATTATAAAGTTCCTTAGGTTATAATAATGCGCTTTTATATGGTGTAGGTGGTTGATAGTTATCTTTAAATCGTGCTATCTTCTTATACTTAGTGTTGCCCTTCTAAGGTTCTTCCTCTTCGTTAGGTGTCTCGTATTCCTCGTCGCTTTAAGGTTCTTAATCTATTTCCTTATCTAGCGTCTTAAGAGCTGTGATAGTAATATCTTTAAATCCCTTAAGGAGCTATTCTCCTTTAGGTATTATAATCTTAGGCTAATAGATAATATTCTATTCCTTATTATTATTAAGTTCTAAGTTCCTTTGGAGTATATTAAGCTATTATTTGACTTTATTAGTGTCCTTGCTTTAATAGTCTCGTGCTATATGGCCTTCCTTACTATAATTATAGTAGTTAAACTTCTTCTTATCTTTATATTCTACGTTAGGCTTACCTTATACCTTACCTTTATTGATGTTGTCTAAGTGCATGGGTTCTACACTATATCCTTGGTAGGCTCCTAGAGTCCTAGGGGTATAGCCTCGTTATTTTCCTATATTAGGGTTGAAGCGGCGTTAGTGCTATTAATAGCGTGGCTATTCATTCTAAGTTCCCTTCGCGTGCGTTCCCTTACTAAAGTATTGTTCCTCTAATGTAAGCTCGTACAGCTCGTTATTAAGTCTAACTACTTCGGTTTGTAGTTCCGTGAGAGTCGTAGTTGCTGCGCTAGATCTTATGAGCTCCTTACGCATAGTAGGCTTTAAGCCTTACTTATATATGCGCATAAGGGCGTTATTATCCTAATTAATTCTAGCAGTATACTACTAGAAGAGTGTTATGTAGTTAGCGGTAGAATAGGTTTAACGTAGATTCTAAATTTTCTGTTCCACGACGACTAATTCCTTAAATAGTGAGAAGTTTTATCGCATCTAAGCCTTAAACTCATCCTAATCCTTAACTAGGGTGGTATTATTAGCGTTAGTGATAGAGTCGTCTATATAATATTAGATGATAGGATTAGCCCATTTTTCTACGTCACCCCTGAAGTAGGTGGAGGCCAAGACGACCTTATTTTTATCTTCGATCCTATCTCCTTATAGGTGGAAGTAATAGTCAACCTAGAGGATCTAAGCTTTAAGCTTATTACGGTCCCTATAGTATAAGTTAGGCTTATTACTAATATTAACGGATCCTCTAGCCTAGGAAGTATTAGGAGTGTTCATAGCAATGTCGCTTATCTTAAGAGTGTTTAAAATATTAAGAGTAAGGGTCTTAAGTAGAAGTAATATAAGACTTTAGGTATTAAGAACTCTAGAAGGTTAGTTTTTATAGATAAAGTAGTGGTGCGTATAAATAAAGGTTTCTTAAGTAACTTATATATTATACTTATACTCGTAACTTAGGTTAAATATATTGAGCTATAAGGGTTCGATACCTTTACTATATACTTAGTGAATATAGCTTGCTTAATATTAAGCACTATGCTGCTTAATACTAAGCACTCGTGATTAGCTAGTGTACTATCTACTAATTAGTTAAAGGTGCTCACCACTAAGCACTATAGGTCCTACTTATTACTAAGCGCCTGCTTATTATTAAGTAGTCACGTGATTGCGGCATGGTTGGAAGGATTGCGGCACGGTGTTTTAGGTTGGATCCTCCAAACTACTAACGTCCGTTGGGATGTAATCATAAGTGATTACTTCGTAGGTTCTTTTAGACAGCTGTGTCCATGGATCGTAACACTTATCTCCTTTCTTTAGGGTAAATAGGGAGGCGTACAATCGTAGGTATAAAGGAAGCGACTTAGTTACTTCTACTAGCGTTAGCTATATCTTTAGGCGGAGAGCTTTCTTAATATCCTAGAGACTAGTAGTAAAGACTTATAAAGCTAGCTATTTCTAGCTTCGTTATACGTAGACCTAAAAGGCGGCTACTAAGATTGTAACGAAGTCCTATAGTAGTTTAGTTCTCTCTATACTATATATAGAGAGATTATAATATAGGAGAAGAAGTATTTATTTAGCTATATTAATAATATCTCCTATATCTTTAAGCTAGGTTTTCCCTAAAATAATATTGTACTCGTACGTAGACGTGGTGATAAAAGCGACTACTTTTCACTTAATTCCTCTAATATCTATAGTAAATTAAGTAATAGCTTATATAGTGCTTCTTTAGTTATTAATACTTTTAATTTCCCTAGTAGGGATAGATATGTGCGGTAGATTAAGTTCTTATATAAGTCTTTTATATACTATTATATAAGTATAGCACCTATTATTAATTATAGTAGTAGCGTTTTTTAAAAAATTAATAATTACGTCTATAGATATTAGCTAAGTAGGCTTTAGTTAGTAAAGTAGCTCTTAGATAGGTCGTACGACCTACTTAACCTACTTTAGCTACCCTAGTTAGCGCTTTTAGACTAGGGCTCCTCTTTTCCCTCGTCTAAGCTCTCGTCTTCTAAGGTAGTAGCTAGGACTTTTATTATAGTCTCTAGTTTGCGTATATATTTTAGGACTACTATTTTACACTATTATATAAGGTGGCTATAGATACGATAATATAGGCAGCTACCCTCCTCCTTACGTAGAGTAATTTAGCTTTACGTACCCTAGTACTCGTTCCTTATATAGGGGGCGTATAGCATCTATATTAGACGTCTAGTCTATTTCGTCTACGGCAGCTAGGGTAGACGTAGGGAGAGAAGTAGAGTAAGAGGGCGCGTTAGACGAGAGCTAGTTAATTACCTTAAGATTTTCCTAAGTGCTCCTAAGTCGATATATAAAGGCGTCGTACGTCTTATTTAAAGAAGGCTAGTACCTAGCTTAGTAGCGAAATAGCTTCCTATTAAGGGAATTCTTAAGGTAGTTAATTTTTAGCGCGTTATTATCTTATCTAAAACTAGCTTTATTAAACTTTAGATTAAAAGCTTATACGTGGAGAAGAAACTCGCCTTTTCCCTACTTAGTTATATAGAGATACTATAGGGCTTTTTACTTAATTAAAGGGTCTTTAAAGAACGCGTCTAGCTACTTCTAAAGCTTACTTAAGCTAGATAATAGATTTCTACCTATAAAGTCTTATATATAAGTCTATAATGCTAAAAAGGCTAGTCCTTCTATATAGGAGATTATATAGTAAGCTTAATAGAACTCTATAGGGTAAGCTAGATAGTCTACTAATAGTTTTATATAGATCTATATCTTCTACTATATATATTCTTCGTATAAACCTTTCTTAAAGATTCTAATATTAGGGGAGTCTAGCTTTTCTAAACTCTTATACGGGCGTAGGCGTAGCTAGAGGCTAGCTAGAAGGTTACTAACTTTCTATACTTAGCGTGAGGCTAGGAGTCTATATATTAGGGGTAGCTTGCCCCTATACTATACGGAGGAAAAGGGCTTTTATTTCTTAGAGTTCCTCTCGTATACCTTTAGCGTCTTTAACTCTTATAGCTATTTAGTCTAGGTTTTATTAAAGTAGATTATTTATTATATTAAGTTAGCTCTAGCTTTCTACGAGCTCATCGTACGTTAGAGGTCTTAGTAGGGCATTACTAGGTCCTAGGTTTAGTATAGGCTTATATAGCCCTATTATTATATCTTATTAGTTTTATATTCTTAATTCTCTCTCGCTCTATATAAGAGAAAAGAGTAAGAGAGGTTAAAGTAATCTTTTAGCTTATATTATAGGTAGAGAGGCCTAGTAAATAAGTATACTTCTACCTATCGTATAGAAGCTAAAAGATAAGGAAAAGAGAGATAACTAAGTATAGACTTATCTTATACCTACTCGCTTCTAATCACGTGTCCGTATAGAAGGTATATCACGTGGTCTACGACCACGTGATCTTCTTAGTAGAGATCATAGGCGCAGCCCTTTACATTATAGTTAACTTAAATTATACTTTCTTATAAGTTATTTACTTAATAAGATTAATACTTTATTATTCTATCTTTAGTATAGAATTAATTGTCTTTACTATTAGTTAAATATCTATAACTCTTTTCTATTAGAATTACTCGGTAATCTCACGGACGACCACTGACTAAACTAACTCACTCTAACCCGGATCGAGAACTAGTAGAGAAGTATAGCTGACCCCGTGTAACACTGGCCGCCCCACCAAACCTAACCTGCTGCGATACGCAATAGATCCATAATAACGTAATTAAATTAGATACAATATAGAAGTAATATTTGTCAAGGATATATATCCTTGAGGCTGATAGCCTATTAGGATATATAGGGTGCGGAAGTAGAGGAAGAAGGCTGCTTGTCCTAGAGCAGACTCAGAGGTAGTACTACTGCTACTTGTTCTACTATAGACTTAGAGGCAGTGTATGACTTCGAGTAGCGTAGGTAATAGTAGACGATACTAGGGGAGAGAAGGATAGTAAGTAAGTATAATATATTGCTAGCCTAGATCAGATTCGCGTGAACCGTTCTTCTCTAATCTCTCTGCTTCTCTTCTCTACCTTCTTGTTACAAGTAACAAGCCAGAGGATCACCACCCTTGAAAGGATGGTAAGTGGTTGGGGAACCACCTAGGATGATACCAAGGGAGATGACGATGACCCCGCGGTGATAACGTGATTGGCATCTCGCTAAGACGTAATACCTCGCTAAGAAGGCAGATATCACTACATCTAGAGATGTCAGGATATCTAAGGAATCTAGAGATACTAAGGAATAGATAGAGGATATAGATGTTAGGGCCTAAGGCAATAGGTATAAGAATAGGTTAAATTTTATTATTACACTTGTTATAGTTAACTTAAATTATACTTTCTTATAAGTTATTTACTTAATAAGATTAATACTTTATTATTCTATCTTTAGTATAGAATTAATTATCTTTACTATTAGTTAAATATCCATAACTCTTTTCTATTAGAATTACTTAGTAATTATATGGACGACCGCTAATTAGTCTAACTCGCCCTAATCTAGATTAAGATCTAGTAGAGAAGTATAGCTAACCCCGTATAACACTTTAACCACCTCTAAATTCTATAGAGGATTTTAACTAATAGCTTACCTAATTAGATAAGATATCTTATTATAGTATCCTAAGTAGTAGCTAGAATATTACGCCAACTAGAACCCCTAAGGATGAGGATATACTTATTTCTAGCGAAGAGGAGGAGTCTAAGCTAGAGATTCTAATTTAGGCTTCCACCACATAGGATAGGGAGAGAATGTCTAGGCAACGGAATAGAAAACTTAAGAAGAAGGTTAAGGAGCTATAGAGCACTATTAATTAGCTAGTGGCCTAGATAATAGCTACACCTAACGAGAAACTACCCCCGAAGCCTAAGATAGTAGTACCTAAGAAGTATAAAGGAGGATGGAATAAACTTAAGATATTCCTTATAAATATCGACCTATACTATAGATTTAACTAAGTACCTAATAATTAGGAAAAGATCCTAATAGCTAACACTTATATAAAAGGCAAGGTAGCCATGTAGATATAGCTATACGTCGAGGACTTCCTAGCATCACCAGCCACCTATAGAACTAGGGAAGAAACGAAGGCCCTATTCAGAGACTAGGAAAGCTTTAAGGAGGAAATAGGACGCATCTTTAGAGAGATAGACGCTAAGAATTAAGTAGAAAAAGTAATTACTTATTTAAGGTAAACTAAGTCTATATCTACGTATATAGCTAAGTTTAAATAACTATAAGCTAGGATTGACTAGAACGACGCAGCATTACGAATGGTATTTAAAATAGGACTAAAGGATAATATTAAAGATAGTCTAGTGCACTATAATAAACCTAATATACTTTACAAGCTTATCGAGCTGGCTACGCGCATCGATAATAGACTCTAGGAACATGCCTAGTAGAAGGGACGCTTCCAACCCACCACGACTAATATAAGGAAATAAAGAAGCTAAACTAATAAGGATAGCGATATAATTATAACTAGAAAGATATAAAAAAAAGAAATAAAAATAGGAAACCCTAAGAGATAAACTAAGATAGTATTTCTAAAGAAGAACGCTAGAAATAATTTAAAAATAAAGTATATCTCTAATATAGTAAAGTAGGATACTTCTATAAAGACTATCTAAAGATTAAAACTAAAGTAGTAGTAGTAAAGATTAGTATAGTACGCTTTAGGATAGAGCCTAAGCTTATACTATCCTTAGACGACGATATTAGCGACACCGCCGAATACGACGAAGCCTATATACTAGGATAAGAAGCTTACGAGGTAATACCTAAGCCTTAAGAAGCGAATAATATTATCTCTATAGGAGAATCCTATCTAGAAGACTAGAAGGTGAGCGATAAAACCGTTATAGAACAGCTAGCTTAGGACTAATACTAGGTTTATAGAAATCCTAAGCATTATATAAATAATTACACGATACGATTAAGGATTATAATTATAGGCCCCAACGCGGAAGACGTTAGCTACTAGGCAGTACACGAATAACCTTACTTTAAAGACCTAGTAGCTAAAGTCGAAGGCTAAGAGGCCACTGACTCGAAACCACCATAATACTCAACCTTATACTAGCCAGATTATAACTAAATCTAATACGAGCAGCACGCTAGGGAGAAACACTAATCAAAGGTTAATATAAATAATTACTATCACCTCCACCTATTAGTAAATAAATATTTTATAGGATACTACCTATTACATAAATATAAAAAAATAGTAAAAAATACCAACAACTATACTAGATAAATTACGTGGAAAATTGCGAATTCTATTAATAGTAATAAGAAGAGGCTAAGTACGTAGATAACTTCTACTATAGCACTCTTATACTAAATAAATATAAAATAGCGAAATACTATATACACTCTAAAGACCTATAGGCATGAGGTTAGAAAACTAGACTAGTATTTAGAGAAGTATAAGGAAACGCACTAAAAGGAATACCCTACTAAAACATCTATTAGAGCTTCTATTACGAAGATAGATACACAGTATATTATAACGCTAAGATCGGCGCAGGATACTTTCTAAAGGAATAGAAGAAGTTAGAGAAAGGATAAATCTCTAGGCTAAAAAACTAGGATGCTGCTAGGGACTAGGTCACGCTGGCAAAGGTAGTCCTAAAACGACCCTCAAGGAACTACGGAATACTAGAGGAGGCGAGTTAAGGCTAACTACGCTAGTAACTATAGACGGACATAAGCTATTAGCCCTAGTAGATAGCGGAGCAGCTAGAACTATTATATCGCTAAAAGTAATTAAGAAATATAATATACCCTATTAGGCGAAGAATAAGCTAATTTAAGTAGTATTAGCCAATAATAGCCTAATAATATATAGGAGCGGCATGATAAGACTAGAAACGTAAATAGTATTAGTAATAATAGCTAATATGTAGAGTTAGATAAATATCGATATAATAGATCTTAGAGAAGAAGATATATTAATTAGTTATAACTAGCTGAACGCCTATAACCTAGCTATTAACTAGTAAATATAGATAATACTTAGCTATAAGCCTATATATAAGGTTGCTAAAGTACGATATAAATACGCCTAATAAATTAGAGCTCTACCTAGGAAAGGGAGATTTAGTAAGATTTTACTATATAAGATTGCGAGAATCTATATAAAGAACCCTTAGTAAGTAGGAGTTATTTAGATAAGACGAGTCGCGCCTAAGAAAGATGGACCCTCTCTAATAGACACATCTAGGGATTATAGTAAAGATAAGGCCACACCTCTAGAAATACTAAAAGAATATTAAATAGATAAGTTTAGGGAACTATTTAAGGAAAATAAAGTAATAGACTTAGCTAAACACTAGGATTAGAATTATAAGATTATCCTAGAAGAAGGAGTAAAGTTAAGCCTAGGAGGAATATACCCTATATCGCCTAAGCATAATATTGCGCTTAAGGAATATCTCTATAAGAATCTAAAGAAAGGATTTATTTAGCTAGGAAGTAGTCTAATAGCCTCACTAATATTATTTATAAAGAAACCTAATGGAAAATAGCGACTATATATTAATTACTAAAGGTTAAACGCAAAAATAAGAAGAAACTAATACCTCTTACTACTAATATTAGAGCTTATAGATCGACTCTAAGGAGCTAAGTAGTTTATAAAGTTTAATATCTAGGAAGGATTCTACTAGATTAGAATTAAAGAAGGTGATAAGTAGAAAATAGTATTTAAAATAAAGTATAGACTATATAAGTATACGGTTATACTATTTAGCCTAATAAACGCCCTAGCAACCTTTTAATTAGTTATTAATAACGCACTTAACGAATACCTAGGAGTCTTCGTAATAGCATACTTAGATAATATACTAGTATACTCTAGAGGATTGGTTAAAGAATATATCGAATATATTAAGAAAGTGCTTAGGAAGCTTAAATAGTATAAGCTATATCTATAGCTAGAGAAATATAAATTCTATATTAAGGAAATAGAATTCCTAGGTTTTATTATATCTATAGAGGGAGTTAAGATAAACCTAAAAAAGATCGCGGCTATATAGGAGTGGCTAACTCCTAAAATAGTTAAGGACGTGTAATCCTTCCTAGAATTTACTAACTACTATTAAAAGTTTATTAAGGATTACTTAAAGATTATAGCACCCCTCTTAGAGATTATAAAGAAGAAAGTAGAATTCTATTAGAACTAGAAGTATTAAGAAGCTTTTAAATAAATTAAGTAAATATTTCTTACTACACTAGTACTAGAGATGTACAACCCTATAAGGAAAATAAGAGTCGAAACTAATATATTAGACTATACACTTAGAGCTATACTATTATAGTAGTGCCTAGATAGGAAATAGAGACTAGTGTTCTACTATTTATAGAAGTTCTTAGGAGTAGAACTTAACTACGATATTTATAATAAGGAGCTAAAAGCAATATTCGACGCTCTTAAATAATAGGAGGTATACTTACTAGGACTCCCTAAAATAATTAAGATTTTCTTAGATTACTAAAACCTAATAATATTTATAACGACTAAGAAGCTTAGACGACGATAGATTAGATATATAGAAATAATAGCTTAGTTTGACTTTAAGATTATACACTAAGCTAGATCCTTTAACGCAGCGGCGGACGCCCTAAGTAGGAAATTAGATCTACGGGAAGAAGGTTATATAGAGCCTTACAACGCACTATTTAAGAAGATGCCTAATAGTAGTCTAAGATATAACTAACTAGACCTAGTTAGGTTAAATATAATCGCATACTAAGTTATAACGCTATAGGAGTAGTGGCTAGAGAAAGCCGTAAACTAATAAATAGATCTAGAAGACTATAGTCACCTTAAACTATTAGATAATACACTAGAATACTAAGATATAGTCTAAAAAGAAAAGATATATATACCTCTAGTTATAAGGATAAATCTTATTAAAGAACTATACGAGTCTCTAGAATATAGACATATAGGAACTAAAGAAATAATCTAATAGTTAGCTAAAGTATTCACGATACCACGTATAAGACTAATTATATAAGAAGTTATAAATAATTATATAGTATATTACTAGAATAAGCCTAAAAGATATAAGCCCTATAGTTTACTATAACCCCTAGAACCGCCAAAGCGACTATAGAGTAGTATAACGATAGACTTTATAGTAAAACTTCCACAATCCTAAGAACTAGGATTAGTAAGACTTTGCGATAGCATACTAGTAATCGTAGATCGATTAACTAAAGCTACGAATTCGTACCCACAGAAGAGACTATTATAGTAGAAGAATACGCGTACGAAGTCACTAAAGTATTAATATCTAAGCATAGGATACCCGAAGAATTTATTATAGATAGGGATAAGTTATTCACATCCCTATACTAGACAACGTTCTTAGCGAAAATAGGCGTTAAGAGGAAGCTATTAATAAGCTTTTACTCTAAAATAGATGGCTAGATAGAAAGAACGAACTAAACACTAGAATAGTACCTATAGATGTACGTTAATAACTTATAGGATAGCTAGGTAGAGCTACTACTAATAGTATAATTAGCCTATAATAGCGCGAAATCTATAACTATAAGGTAATCGCCCTATTATGTGAACTACGGATACGAGCTAACTACTTATTAGGATCTAAAGGATATTAAAAGTATTATAGTAGGAGTAGATAATAAGGCACGCCTTTTACGCGAATTGTATAGAGAGGCTAAGTAAGAATATCGCTAAATAAAACCTTATAGTATCTAACGCCGCAAATAAGTAAAGGATTAAGGGACTAACCTTTAAAGAGGGGGATAAAGTTTTCCTATTAAGATAGAACCTAAAAACTAAACAACTATATAGGAAACTAGATAATCTCTAAGTAGGACTATTTGAAATCCTAGAGAAGGTAGGACTAGTAAACTATAAGCTACGACTACTAATAAGTATAAAAATATACCCTATATTTTATAAAAAGCTTTTAGAACTAGTACTACTAGACGCTAAACTAGTAGAAAATATAGAACTTAAGAATAACGAGTATATAGTCGAGGAAATTAGGGACCTAAAGAAAATCGGACGTTAGTAGAAATACTTAGTTAAATAGCAAGGATAGCTAGATAGCTATAATACTTAGGAATTAGAAGAAATCTAACGAACTGCAAGTCCCTAGTACGTAAGTACCACCGAAAACATCTAGGGAAGTAAGGACTAAGTCCTCAAAAGGAAGGGAATAATCAAAGGACAAAGAATCGAAAAAGGAAGAATCAGCCTATAACTAGCCCGAATCAGTTAACGACTCGGATAGTAATAGTCCGGTTATTAGAAGGCCCATACCAGGGCAGAGCTCCCCTCAGCCTACTCTTTCGCACGATCCTAAACAGCGAGAATCGCAAGGTCACGACAAGCAAAAGCCCGCTCATGACTTTTCACCTCCAAAAGTTCTAACTCTTATTACAATAACTAAGTATCTAGTTGAGCCCGTTGCGCTCTTAGACGAGCTACCTCCAGCTCTTTTCATTCCTACTTAGCTTAAACCTCTTCCCACTCTTTCTCCGAGACGAACAAACTACACTCAGCGCCAACCAAAATACACCCAGCACAACAACTAGAAGACGTCTCCACGAAGCACTAAAGCTTCTTCTCTTCACAACATTTATAATAGAAATCTATCTCTAAATCTTCTTACTCCACGCGCGCCGCACGAGCACGCTTCTAATCAGGTTAACGAGTAAGGATAGGGAGCGCGAGATTTCTAAACCTTAGGCATAGTTAAGAAGGCTAGAGGTAGGAAGGGATAGATATAATAGCCCGGGGCCAACCAACCTTATATACAACCACGCCTCACGAATCAGCATAGGAAAACGATGTTCTAAGGGATCGGGACGATCACCTTAAGGAGGGAGGTAATATTATAAGTAATAAGCTAGAGGATCACCACCCTTAAAAGGATGGTAAGTGGTTGGGGAACTACCTAGGATGACACTAAGGGAGATGACGATGACCCGCGGTGATCACGTGATGAGCATCGTCGCTGAAGACCGTAACACCTCGCCAAGAAGGCAGATATTACTATATCTAGAGATGTTAGGATATCTAAGAAATCTAGAGATACTAAGAAATAGATAGAGGATATAGATGTTAGGGCCTAAGGCAATGGGTATAAGAATAGGTTAGATTTCATTATTACACTCATTATAGTTAACTTAAATTATACTTTCTTATAAGTTATTTACTTAATAAGATTAATACTTTATTATTCTATCTTTAGTATAGAATTAATTATCTTTACTATTAGTTAAACATCTATAACTCTTTTCTATTAGAATTACTCGGCAATCACACGGACGACCGCTGACCAGTCTAACTCGCCCTAACCCGGATCGAGATCTAGCAGAGAAGTATAGCTGACCCCGTGTAACAACTTCTATCCTACTTGACTATCCTACTACTATTATATATCTTAATAGATAGAGTCTAGAATAGTCTATATAGTGGTAGATTGCGTAAGCTTAGACGTTCATAGATAGGTGTCTAGAGATCGATTAATCACAGCTATTAATCACAGCTTCTTAATAGTAGATCAATTACAGATTTAGGTGTAGTCCTGATCACCTAGAGTCTACTGGAGATCAGCTGAGTAGCTTATATCTCTAACATTATCTATAATATTTTATTCCTACCTTCTTAATTTAACTAGTTAGATTAAAACTAGCGTTAGATAACTACTAAATCCTTAAAGATAACGTTACTAATAATTATTAGGATAGCTCTAGCGCAGTATAGAGCTTAAAAGTCCTTTTATTAAAGTTATTAATCTAATTCTTACTAATAGGGGTGTACGATCCATGAACACAGCTGTCTAAAAGAACCTACGAAGTAATCACCTGTGATTACATCCCAACAGATGTCAGCAGTTTGGAGGATTCAACCTAAAACACCGTGCCGCAATCCTTCCAACCGTGCCGCAATCACGTGACCGCTTAATGACGAGCAGGCGCTTAGTAATGAGCAGGACCCACAGTGCTCAGTGGTGAGCACCTTTGACTAATCAGTAGATAGTACACTAGCCAATCATAAGCGCTCAGTATTGAGCAGCATAGTGCTTGTTATGGGCGGAGAGGCCTAGCTAACGAGTATGCATTCGTCTATTATATAGAAGAAGAAAGATAAGGGAGAAAAGAGAGTTCTATCGTACAAGCACTACTTTTATACCCTACGCCCTCTAGTCCTCCTACTCTAGTTGTATAGAAGACTAGCTTATATATTTATCTAGTTACGTGCTTTTACTACGTAACTCTCTCTAGGTAAAATATATAGGCGTAGCCCTTTATAATACCCCCCTTCTCTTACCTATATAAGATAGTCCTATTATTTAAATCCTTACTACGTAAGTTTAGCTACCTAACTAGTAATTAGGTAGTAGTAGTGGTTTTTATTATAGTAAAGGTGGGGTAGTATTTATAGTAAACGCCCATCTATATAGTATATAGCTTACTTCTTTCTTCTCTCCTCTTATTTCTCTATATAGTTTCTCTTTTAACTTATTTATACTAGCTTTACTACTACTTCTACTACTTCTCTTACTAATTTTAACTCTTTCTTATCTTATCTATTACTCTTTATAGGATACCTCTTAAGGTGTAACCTCCTAACCGCAGCTAATAGGCTACTAAATAGGTTAATAGTTTATACTTCTACGCTAATAGTACTATTAACGATACTCTTAACTTAGGTGACGTAGTAGATATTTCTCCTCGCTTACTAGGTGCTCACTTATACGACCCCTAGTGCTCTTTAACCCACACCTATTATCTAGGGTAATCTTAATATAGGTAACTACTAAGTCTAGTATATCTTTAACGTACGAGTGGCTGAAGAGCTGCGCTATATCTTTACTACTACTCCTATATATCCTCTTATCTTATCTTATCTAGATATAGCTAATTAGTATAGGCTAAGTTACATTATATCTTTAACTACTTCTACTATCTAAGAGGCAATTCTCCCTTTAATACTATTTTTAGCCTAGTCTTATAGAATATTCCCTATCATCGCTTATATAGGCATTACGGCATCCTAGATTCTCTCTAGCCAAGCCTCCTACCTTAAGGCTTTCCTTATACACACCTATAGGCGTTAAATATCAATTTCTATATAAATAACTACGCTACTATCTAGGCTAGTTAGAAGGACTTTACTACTTTTACTAGCTATATTTTAATTACTAGAGAATAAGGTAGTACTTATAGTAACTATATTTAGTAGGATTATAGTACTCGCTATATATTTAGTTAAGAGGGAGGGCGTACTTATACGAGCTCTAAGCGTACTCTAGGTAGGGTACTAGTGGTAGTAAGCGTGGTCGTGCGTCTCTTAGTAGTCCACTGACCCGCTACTTATTAAGTAGTTGTCGCCATCCTCTTTTTAGGCGGCTAGAGGGTTTTCGCATATAGTGCGTGCTAGTAAACTAGTTCTCTAGAGCTTCTATATCCTTAATAAAGCTATATAGCTCCTAGATAGCTTCTTAGTAGCCTACCTAATTAACTAGATATTTAAGTCCCTTTTTACGTATTCTTTTATCTATAATACTTTCTACTACCTATTTAAAATACTCTTTATTATTCTTATCTTATATAATAATTACTATAGGATTACTATCGTCTATTTATTATAAAGGTAGTAGGTTATTTACTATAAGGCGTAGTTTATTAATATAGTAAGTCTTAGTTTCCTATAGGATAGCTAATTCCACCCTAGTATAGGTCTCGTACGCGCGCTACTTAAAATTTCCTACTTTTCTAATCTAGCTTTTTACTTATTTAAGCTATACGTATATTATATAAGTCTAGCTATACCTAGTCGCCTACTTTATAAACTAGCGCTAGTTTACGGGACTCATTTACTTATTATTCTTATTCTTATTAGGCGTATATTATAGTAGATATAGCCTAGCTAGTAGTATACTAATTATATAAATAATCTCCCTTTATAGTTATATTATATCCTAATTTTCTATTATATCTTAAGTCTAGAGAAATAGAGAGTTATAGTAACTATAGTAAAGAAAGAAAGGTAAGACTCCTATAGTAGTATTTATATAGGAGTTGAGTATAAGTTCTAGTAGTAGATAGAGCTAAGCCTAGTTATTTTAATTATAGTTATAAAAGATCTATATAGTAGCTTTAATATTACTATTAATACGCTCTATAAGTCTATCTATCTAGGGGTAATAAGTAGTTAAAAGGTTTTATTTAATTCTTAGAAGTAGATAGATTTATTTCTATAGAGAGCTAGCGAATTAAGAACTATAGTTAGATATAATTAACTAAAGAAAGCTATAGTATTAGTAGACTTCTTATACGAAGGCCTAGGCGATATCTACTATTTAATCTTATCTATTAGAATTATATAATATCTTTACTTAGCTAGTCCTTAACTACTATTAAGTTTATTTTACCTTAAGAGCGTAGAAGTCTAGTAATAAAATAGATAGTTAGGTGTTACTATATATAGTTAGGTACTACTAGTAGTCTTAAGTAGCTATATTTTCTATCTCTCTATAGTATACTCTTTCTATAAAGATTATAGTTCTATAGGTATTAGTAGATATTATTACTTATTTTTAGCTAGTACTATTCTTAGGCGATTATTTAGTACGTTTCTCTTATCTAGAGTGTCTAGTAAGTAGGATAGATAAGTTAATCTAAATAATCCCTATTTATAAAGATTCTATATCTAGTACTTAAAATATAATTTTACTAATATAGCTTTATTATCTATATTAATATATATAATCGCCTAAAGAGACCGCTATCTTACACGTATTAGGGAGGGAGCGTCTCCCTTCTTATATAGCTACTCTAATTTCTTAGTAAGTATTATCTTCTTATATAGCGTTTTCCTAGTATTCTTATATTAATAACGTGTTGGATAAGCGAGTCGGTCAGGCAAGCGAGTCGGTCACCCCACTAACTTTATGCACCTCTATAAGCGTGTAGCTCTACCACTATATAACTATCTTAATATATATTAATATAGAAGGTTAAGTAATATTTAGAGTATCTTTCTCATATATACGCGTATTATAGCTAGTCTCTCTACACTTACTATAGTGCGCTAAAGCCTGGCGGCTTATACCTAATTACTCCCCTCCCTAACGCTCTTTATAAGTAATCTACTTATTAGTATTACGTTAAGTAATAATATCCTCGCCAGCTCCCTTTATAAGCACTCCTCGCTTCTATTATTTACTTTCTTTTACGCTCCCTACGCTTTAACGCTACCTTATTAGCTCTCTTAAAGTTAGCGATCCGCTCACGTATTAGCTTAGCTAAGAGCATTATTATCTCTACCCCCTTCTTAAGCTAGCTATCACCGTAATAATCGACGCTAGTAATAAGCTTTTTATACTATCGAACATGATTACTTATTAGTGTTAATTGAGCTTCAAGCTTGCGTACGTTGCCTGGTGTATAGGCCTACTAGAGAGCTTCTATAAGAGCAGCTAAGAGGAGTAGGCGTACGTAGCTATACGTTAAGCTTTAATAGAATATGTGTCTAGCTAGAGAGGAACAAGGCCTACACCTTAAAAAAGCTAAGTAGATATTAGCTAACGTAAACGATTAATTAAAGGCTGCCTTAAATACTAGTAGAAACTCGAGCTTGGGTAATGTGGTTAATATAGTTATATATTAGGCTCTCCACCTTATAGCTATACGCGCGCTTCAATAGTGAGAAGTAGCCAACATTAAGAGGCTAGAGTAGGTGAGATAAGTGAGGCGGCATTATAAGAGCGTATAGATATTATTCTCCTTATAGAGCTCTTAGAACTTAAGTGACTAGTGGCTCTTATAGCTATTAAGAATAAGTAGCTAGCATGCCCTAATAACCTTTACTATCTATATACTTAATAAAGTGCTTTAGCCACTCAACTCCTAGCTTATTAGTTGTCCAGCTATTATCGCTAACTGCGATCGCCTAGTCGTGTGGGATCTCTACCCTCCTCGTACTAGGTAGATAGGTAATACATACTAGTAAAGATTAGAAATGGTGGGATAGACTAGCCAGCTGCGTTAATCCTAGCGATGAACGTTAACCCCACCTCGCGACCACCTAGCTAGATAGCCTTTAGCTAGCTTCTTCTCTCTAAAGCTATAATAATAAGCTAAGTGGTAATCTTACCTATTAAGAAGCCAGCTTTATTAAAGTTGTAGACGTCCTCATTATAGATACTATACTTGGCCTTCGTCTACTCTATAAGCTCAAACTAGCTCTTAATTACAGGCTAGGGTCTTTATAGAGCTCTCTGCCTATCGTAAGCTTAATTAAAACGCGTCGCAAGACTGTCTGTACGCTTGATAAAGTTAGCTAGCTATTTCTGCCCAACCTAGCTAGCGCCGCGCGTAGCTAGCAGCTTATTAGCCATATCGCGTATAGCAGCGTAGGTAGGTGCAAATCCACGTGAGTCAAGATTAAGTATATAGTTAGCTATTATATCTTCCTCTAGCTTACTAAGTTTCTTTAAGTTAGGCTAGTAATTGCGTCGCGCGCGCTTCCTAGCGCGTTAGTTAATTAGTATTAATTTTAGAATATTAAAGGCTATAGTAGCGCGTTAGGTACTCTAGATTTAGTCTCTATTTAAAGAAGAGAGAGTAAGCTAAATATCTACTTCGTAAGAAATTAACTAAGAAGCGTGGCTTAGAGATATTGTACGCAAAGATGTGGTAGGTGATTAAAGTTGGTGGGGTGACCGACTCGCTTGCCTGACCGACTCGCTTATCCAACACGTTATAGGTAAAGATAGGGCTTATAGTAAAGTCTTAGACACTAGAGAGAGAGTTAGTAGGGGGTAACTATTATCTTAACTAAAAACTCTCCCCTAGCTACTAGTACTCCGCTCACTAGTCTCTTCTCGTTCTATAGTTAGGCTTCGTATAGGTATAACTAATAGACTACTTTAGGCTTAGACTAGGACTAGTATAATAAATTCGTAAGAGGTAAGATACTCGTCTAAATTATCTTTTTCTATATTTTAGTTATATCTTAATAAGGCGTCCACTTATATATTCTCTTTCCCTAGGCGATAGCGAAACTATATATTTAGGAAGTAGGCTAGCTTAAGGTTCTATTATATATAGCGTTCTAAGAGTTTCTATTTATAAGTAAAGTATTTAAGGTTTTTATAGTTAGTAATTACTTTAAACTCTTATACGCTATAGAGTTTAGCGTCCTATTCTTTAAGATAACGTGGTTCACAAGCGAATCGGACACCCAAGCGAATCGGACACGCCCCACCAGCGCGTCAACTTTACCCTATTATTATAGATATTTATTATAGTTAATAGACTATTACGATATACTAAATTAATTTTTAGAATCACTACTATTACTTACACTATCTATCTTAACTACACACGTACGAGCGTTGTGTCCAGTCTACTTACAACGCCCACACCACCTCTCTCCCCACACCCTCTTCGACGCGCTCTCACTATCACCTTAACTACTACCTACCTATTTAGCTAATACCTCTTATACCTCGCCTATAGTAAGAGTCTTATCTATCTATACGTATCGCCGCTTACAGCTCTTACGCTTTATTGCTATATCTAGAGCCGCTTTAAGGCTACTAACTTTCTTACATAGTAGCACCATCTTATAAGCTATCTATTACGCACCTTTACTAAGCTATGCGATCTTTTCGTCCAAAGAGCTTATAGAAGACCTAGGGCGATTTCTTACTCTCTGTTATGGGCGGAGAGGCCTGGCTAACGAGTATGCATTCGTCTATTATACAGAAGAAGAAAGATAAGGGAGAAAAGAGAGTTCTATCGTACGAGCACCGCTTTTATACCCTGCGCCCTCTAGTCCTCCTACTCTAGTCGTACGGAAGACTAGCTCGTGTATTTGTCTAGTCACGTGCTTTTACCACGTGACTCTCTCTAGGTAAGA